>LBNU01014209.1:0-22616 GCA_014162995.1 Artemisia annua | reverse complement strand
TATATATATATATATATATATATATATATATTCAAAATTTCTGCCCAGAAGATTTTTACTAACCACATGCAATAGATATGCACTTCTATATACTTTCAACGATTCTTTTTTCAAAACTTCCGCCCGAAGATTTTTACAAACCACATGCATGTGATTTTTTTTGCGAAATATTTGAAAAAAAAAAGTTCATCAAAAGTACAGAGAAGTATATATCTATAGATATATAATTTAAATCTTGTCGCGATGATGTAGTTTTTGTAGCTTGAAGATTTAATGTTTGAAACATATGTTGTTTTAAAAAAGGTCCCCTAAATGAACCCAAATTTTCCACTAAATAAACCTTAATTATTGTAACAATCATCGAATTTATTACTTTTAGAGTTAAATGTGTATTAATCATGATATAATCATTAAAATACTTTGACAATCATTTAAAACACCTTAATTATTATAATCGTTACTTATATTTAACATTTTTTATTTATCAAAAACTATATATAAATAAAAATAAACAAATACATAAACACAAAAGGGAAAAATCCATAAATTAGCAACGTACTTTCCCAACTTTACAAAGTTAGGTAACAAACTATTTTTATTACCAATTTAGTATGTAAAACCGGCTAATTTTTGACATTATAGTGATTATTACCGGCCACTTACCCAAATACCCAATTTTAATTTCCACGTGTATTATTTATTTTTTAAGAAAGCCACCTAGACAATCCACCCGATCCGTATAACTTATATAACCCTATAACCCGACGCAGCCTTATTTATTTTACCCTAATTTCATTTACACGACATCACATTTATCCCCAAATCCCCAAATTGAAACCCTAACTGCACAGTAAAATTGAAACCAAATCATGTCCATCTACCTTCATGATCGAACATGTGAATGTGAGCTACCCGTTATGGTTTTAACATCTTGGACAAACACTAATCGAGATCGAAGGTTTCTTGTTTGTCCAAATCGTTACAAACCCGTGAAGAAGAAGTGTGAGTTTTGGGATTGGTATGATCCAGAGATGGATAGTGAATGGTACAGGATGCATTTATACAAGATGTACACTCTTTTGAATCCACAACAAAGAAGCCATTTGGGACAAGAGGGCAACCGTAAATGGAGGATTGGACAACTTGAAGCTGAGCTGGGTGAAAAGAAGAATGAATTGCAGAAAAGTTTGGTCTCTTTGACTTTTTGGAAGTCAACTTTCTTTGCATTTGCAATTTGTATGTGTTTGGTATTGGCAGTCAAATAGAAGTTTCAGGGCAATGAAAATAGGTTATGTATGATGTATTTTGGTTGTATCAGTTGCTTTAATCAATGGAATGGTTTGTTTTGGTATTATCAAATGGCACAGCATTTATACTGCATAATAGTCTTGTGTATGGTTTTGGTTGTATCAAATGGCAAGTAGTTAGTTCATGGATGTCTTGTGGTTGTACCAAATGGCAAGTAGTTAGTTCATGAAAATAGGTTATGTATGATGTATTTTGGTTGTATCAGTTGCTTTAATCAATGGAATGGTTTGTTTTGGTATTATCAAATGGCACAGCATTTATACTGCATAATAGTCTTGTGTATGGTTTTGGTTGTATCAAATGGCAAGTAGTTAGTTCATGGATGTCTTGTGGTTGTACCAAAGTGTGAAAAGGGTAAAAATTGCATTGAAATGCTTTATGCACATGCATTTGACAAATGCCAAAGCATTTACAGCATATCTACCACACTGCATACTTAACATGTTACTGCACAGGGACACATGCCAATTGACAAAAGAACAAAGACCAAGACAAAATATTGAATTAAACAAGTCACTTTGATACAGTCAAAAGGGACACCATTCATTAAAGTAGACATAAATTCAGTACAACTGGGGAACACACCCATTGTTTAACACAATCATGTTACCAACACAAAAAGATAAGGTTTATGGTTTCACAACTATACATGACTGCAAATAAAGCTACCAACACAAAAGATAAGGTTCATTGTTTTACATCCATGAAAGGATCAATATTACTGCTAAATCTAAGTCTTCAAGGAGTAGCATCTAGACTAACATCAAATGCTTTTTCAGGTGTTGAACCTGTACCTTGTGCATCAAACTTGAATTTTTTTCCTTGCATCATCTTGATCCTCTCTGATTGTAATAGATCCTGTTTTCTTGACTAACAACAGCTTTCTTTTGTTTTTTTGCTTGTTTCTTGCCTACACTTGAAACTTCAGTTTAGAGATCTGAATCCTGAATACCTGAACCTTGAGGAGGAATACCATGAACTTGTGAAGCTTCAACACTAGCAGTAACTACATCTGATTCCTGAATAGCAGATCTAGCTTGAACTTGTGATTCTTGGGTTGGATCAACAAACTTAATAGAAGCTTTCAATGCCCTGTATGTATTCTATAATATCAGGATCATCCTCTGGGAATCTCTCTGGGAATCTGCAATCAAACAAAGGATCCATCATTGCTTCTCATTCTTGTTCTTTTCTTTCTCTTTCCTCATCCATTCTTGCATACATCTTTTCTTCTTCCAATGCCTGCTGTAAAGCTTCTTCACCAAGTCTTTCTGCTTCTTCTCTTTCATAGTTTTGTCTTTGTTCCTCCTGTTCATCCAATAGCCCTTGAAGGTATTCATGTTCCATTGCTTGCCTAATGTCTTCTTCATCCATGGTCTACAAAAAGAAAGTTGTAATAAAGTAAGTATTACTTGTATTAATTTAACCTTTGCAAAAAAAAATGTTAATTGTATGAAAAATGATACCCTTTGAGCACTGCCACCATGTCCATTGCCTCTGCCACCACCTCTAGAACCTCTGCCACCACCTCTAGAACCTCTGCCACCACTTCCTTGTCCTCTTCCACCACTTCCTTTCCCTCTGCCACCACCACCTCTGTTACCTCTGCCCCTTACCCTTGCTGAGGCAGGTGTATGTTGTGGTTCTCTTTTTCTACCAGCTGGTTTCCTAACAATTGGTGGTTTTGGAATTATTGGTTTGTCACAAGTTGCCTTATTGTGACCAACTGTTTGGCAGTTTAAACATCTCATTTGCCTTCCCCTTCTACTCACTTGTGAGTTATTCTCATCAGGTGCTTTCACTCTTGCTGTTTTGGGTCTTCCAGGCATTTTTCTAACTATTGGGGGTAAGGGGGCTCATTATTGGTCCTAATCCAGAAAAGAGATTCCAAAACTGGCCTAATAGAGAATCGGTATGCACTGGCCCACATTTCTTGACTATACCATTAACTAACTACCTCATCTGCATCTCTACTTACATGCATATAAGCTGCAACTGCATGAATGCATGGAACCCCACTTAATTGCCATAACCTACATGAACAGGTTTGGTTAGTCAAGTTGATAGCAAATGCTTGAGCTCTAGATCTCACTTCCAACACATCATATGTACTTGCTTGAACATCCCAATGCCTGCAAAATAGACATGTATACACCTGTCAGTTAAACAACCATGTAAACTATCATTGAATCATTGTACTAAGTATTAAAATACAAACCTTGACTCTGACTTGAAGAATTCAAGTTTTTTCCTAACAGTTGGGGTTATGTTGTCTTCTAAGTTAACTACTAACTTGTGCATTACCAATAACCTCTGCATGATGTATATCCTAATGTCTTCCAACATAGTGATAATGGGCTTTGATCTTTGTAACAGGATAGCCCTATGATAACTCTTAGATATCCCATTCTCAAATGCAGCACACTTGACATTGAGATTGAAGAATGCTCTGCACCATGTATTTGGATTTCTTTGTATCAGGTACTCATAAGCCTCATTATTCTCCAACTTCAAGTCTTCCATCCTTGCATAAAATTGTTGCTCCATAGTACTTGATGCTGACCTCCAAAAAAGACTTTGTAGTTGTAAACCACTATACTTCTTTTTTAAGTTGGCATAGACATGCCTTGTGCATTTTCTATGCTCAGCATGAGGCAACCAATCAGCAACAACATCTAACAGACCCTGTATACAATAAACCATGTTATAAAACAGATAAAGTATATGAGTAATTACAATATGTAAACATAATTACCTTATGTGAATCAGAAATCAGTGTTAATCCTGTGCCTTGTTGCAGGTTGAGATCATCATGAAGAATTGAAAGGAACAAAGTCCAAATTAAGTAGTTTTCAACCCTCACAACAGCCCAAGCAATGGGGTACATCTGATTGTTGGCATCCGTACCCATTGCTGTGAGCAACTCACCTCTGCATGTATGCTTCAAAAAGCAACCATCTAACCCAATGATTCTCCTACAACCTTGCAACCACCTTTCTTTAACACCCTTGAAATAGATATAAAATCTTTGAAATAAGTATTACCAGAACTTGTTTCCTTCACATCAAGTTCACAAGTGGAACCAGAGTTTGAATCTAACAGTGCCCTCCTATAGTCCCACAACCTACCATAATGCTCAATTAACCCTCCCTCATGGTTAAACAATGCCCTTTGCTTGGCCCTTTTGCACTGTCCTAAAGATACGTCAATCAGAAACTTGTCCTTTATTAAAATTTTCATCTTAATGTAAGGAATGAAAGGATCATTAAGGATCTCGTTAGACATGTGGTATGCAATCCATTTGTAAGTTACCAGGGAACCAAGATTGTAGTTTCTAGAACATTTATGGTCTGGTTTCAATGTCTTGATCTGGAATGAGTGCTCAGTGCTCATCTATGAAGCCCATAGTCTTAAACCACAAATAGGAAGCTTGTTCTTTGCATCCCTTAACCTCTTCCTTGTAGTCCTGGGTGATTCAGGTGGTTTGGGTGAGTTGGTATTTGGGTTAACCACTGGTGAACTAGTTCCCTCACCATCAGTGCTACATCCTTCTCCCCTTTTTCTAACCTTGAATATGATTGTTTGACTTAAACTAACATATTTCTTAGGAAACTTTCTGTACTTTTTTGTTTTCTTAGGAGACTTAGTAGACTTAGCAGACTTGTTTGTTTTCTTAGGAGACTTACTAGTACTAGCATCATCATCATTAAACAAAGACTTTTGGACCTTTCTTTTTTTGTTAGTGTACCTCCCAGCAGACCTACCATCCTCAACATTCCTACCACAATACACTAGGAGACTCTTCCAATCATTTCTTTCAAACCACAATTGGTAGCCATTTGCTACTCCATAGTTGGCTAAGGCTAGCTTCAATTGGTCAGGATGCTCATACCTCATACCTAAGACAGGTGTCATTTTGTTCCAAGGAGTTTTAGGGTTGGTATGTGCTTAAACACATACCTTTTCTTGACCAAATTAAGACCCAAAAAAGACCAAAAACCCGCTAATAAATGCCAAATATATGTGTTTTTGTGTTTTTATACGTGCAGGTAAGAAAATATGAGAAAACGACAAAAACCGAGACAAAATCACGAAAAACGAGCACGAGAATGGAAATGAGAAATATTTATAGCCGGGAAGTGAATCTGAGCCAAAAATGTCCAAACAAGTCCCTAGAAGGTTTAAAGTTTCAAGAATAGTCCCCTGCACAAGATTGATGAAGTTTCACAAAAATCACAAGAATGGTCCCTCATCCTTGAAAAGTTGTCAATATTAGTCCCTGAGAGAATAAATCCATGAAATGACAACTTTGGTCCTTCTAGATATCAAGAATTATCACAATTAACCCTTGGAGAATATTATTGGTGAATGGCAGCCTTGGTCCTTGAGAATTCAGAATTGACACATTTGGTCCTTGTTAAAAACCTACTAAATCCTAAAACTAATAAACCCTTTTATACTTATAAATCCAATACACCCCAAAACCAGATTTTACCCAACCCACTAAATCCCTTAAACCCTTTGTTAACCCTTCCCAGCCCAAAAATACCAAGCCCACTCCCTAATTAAATTACCCTGGCCCAAAATAATCAAACAATAATAAAATAAAAAAAAACAAAACCCGCGAACCTTTTCTCCCCCAATTCACCCCTTTTACTGTTCCTACGTGCCCTAATTTCACCCCACCCAAAATTAACCCCAATTACTTATAATTACCTAATCATTATCCATCTAGAAAGTGTCAGAGAATGACAGGAAGGAACCAGAAGGCACACGTGGACAAATTAAGCTCTCCCATTCGATAGAAGATGCTGGAAGGATAAAGAAGATAAGAATTTGAGAATAATCCAGTGGGATTTGGATTGAGGACGAAGATAAGGTTTCTGGAAGGGTTCTTGAAGCTTCAAACCGACATAGACAGGGTATAAATAGGGCTCTAGATCAATGGTTGTATTCGTGTAGAAGTTAAGCAATAAGATAGATGTTAGTTTAAGCTCTCTAAATCTTTTGTAATTCTGCTTTTGTAATCAAGTTTTTAGTTATTAATACAATTACGTTTTCATAAAATTTTCCTTTCCTGCTTATTCTAATCTAGCATAGTTACTTATTCGCTTTATAAGTCTATTAAGCTTTTCACTACTCTAGCTTGATTTAATAGTGTTATAGTTTTACTGCTTTTCATAAAAAAAAAAAAAAATAAAAATAAAAAAAAAATAAAAATAAAAATTGCTACACAAGCTTGTATAAGCTTGTATGTCTGTTTCTATAAGCTAAAAGCTCACTTCAGCTCTCTAATAGCCTGTGGGAATCTCAAACAGTTTGTGTGAAGCAAGTAGTAGAACCTGTCTCATTCGCTAGAATTACACAGTAAGTTTTTTTTTCAGCTTGCATTCCTAATTTAGTTGTTGTACCATTAGTTTTATTCTGCTTATCCTAGTTTAGGTCAGTTGTAAGTAGCTTATTTACTACTTAGGTGTGCTTTTACATGCTCTAGTTCAATATAGTACCTCACTGTCATATCTAATAGAATCTGCATTTGCTTGTTCTAGTTGATGTTTGTGATAGATTAGTGGTCACTTAGTTCTATTTAAGCCTAGATAATCTGTTGCATCTTTAATATCAGTAGGTTATAGTTTTAAAATCACAACTTGTAGGGAAAACTGCTTAATACAGGGGTGTTTGGGTTAAGGGTGTTATGAGTGTTTTAGTTAATCACTTACTGTGTTTCCTGCATTAGTAGTGTCCACTAGGCTTATATAGGTTAGACAAATCATAAAAATAGTGGGTTATATAGATAAAAGTCAACCTTAGCTTTAACTTCAAATTCAGCTAGCTTAAGTAGTTATAGGACCTGAGATTTGGCAAACTGGTAGATTTTAGGTGCACTTAGGTAAACCAATTCATAAATTAGCTAAATACTACAATTAGAATCAACTAGGATCAGTAGAAAACCAACTTAGTCAAACTTAGGTTAAAATTAAAAAGTCAAAACTTAGGATAAAACTGATTCACAGGTTGCTGTTCTTAGGGCATTTTAGGTAATCAATAGGTTTTAATTTTGCTTGATACTGTTTCTGGGGATAGAACACCTAGCAAGGATTGATCATAATCATTTTCAGGCAAATCAAACAACAATTGATAGGTGAAATTTGATCTTGTATTCTGGCCCAATCTGTGCACCCTTTAGTGCAGTTGCTACAGTGGTTTTTTCTAGGGTTAAATTAGGCTTCAATTGGTGGTTTAAAATTAGGGCTTTTGTAGTTTTAGGGTTCTCTGGTAGGATAACTAGGTTTTGCCCCCCTTAAGTTCTAGATTACAGCTTATTTAGTGCTTAATATTTAGCTACAAACTAGGTCCCTTAAACTACTTTCTGTGTAAACTGCATAAGGACTTATTCAGTTTATTTGGCTTATTTTCTGTGCTTTTCTTGCTTATTTGTACTTCATTAAGTGTGCTTGAGGGTCTGTGAAAAGTTGGTATTAATTAGTGCTTATTTGCTTAAATATTGCTTATTAGCAAACTGCTTATTGTTCCAAAACAGCTTATTAGGGTTTCAAATTAGCTTTTCTTATTTTTCCTAGGTTCCTTAACTTATTTTAGAATTTCCATAAAATTTTCAGAATTTTCCAAGTTGTTTTGCTATTTTTCTTATTTAATTTTACTTTTTAAGTACTTTTAATTACTTTTAATTAGTAATAATTAAATAAAAATCCAAAAAAATTGTTTTTCAGTTTTAAAATTACTTTTTAGTTAATTTATAATTTTAGAAAAATAAATTGTATTTTTCCAACTTATTTTCTATTTATTTAGTATTTTTAGTAATTAATATTAATTAATAATTAGTTTTTAATTAATAATAAATATATAAAAAACCAAAAAAAAAATATATTTTTTAGTTTTTAAATTACTTTTAGGTTATTCTAAAATTTTCAAAATTATTTTTCTATTTTTCCTAGTTAAATTTCTATCTTAGTAATTAAAAAGTAATTTTAAGTAATAAATAAATAAATAAAAAGTAATAAAAAGTATTTTAAATACATAAAAAGTTTAAATTTACGTTTTAAACCCTTTAGAATTTAGAATTTACTTTTAGGACTTAGGTTTTCCCTAGTTAACTTAGTTTTTCCCGAGATTAGCTCGGGAATTTAGGATTTGATCCCGTTTTTACGTTTAGGTTTTAATTTTCGTGCTTTACGTGCTTTTTCGTGCTTTTCCGTGTTTATTTATTTTTTCGTGCTTATTTGTAGAAATTTAGGGTTCCCTTAGCCTGCACGACAAGATTCATTTCTTGAATCACGAACACGAACCAACGAACCAAGTCTTAGCCTTCGTTGGGATTACGACCCGGGGATTCATATTTACCTGTGCTATCCTCGGAATATAATATACATATATTTGGTTGTCTACGACACACCAAGGGTCATGTTTGGGATAAGAAACACCTTTTTTAACTTGACAACTAGGGTCAATGTTATCAGCATCAGGGTCATCTAAAGCCTCACATTCTGCTAGAGGGACTGTGTGATCATGATAGTCAACATACATGTCACTGTTGGGCACATTTTATTTAGAAATGGGTCTTTAGTGGTTAAATTCTTTATAACTACATTGTCTTCCCCTTTATTATGAAAATCAACATCAGGGAAATCCTCACACTCATCACTACTGTAGTATTCATCACTTGAGCCACTACTTAAAATCCCATTTGCTTCCTCATTTATAAGGTCCATGACATCATAGTCAAATTGTTCCACATACAAGTCAATATACAATTTGTTTTCGTACCCAACCTTAAGAAACTCTTCAACATCATTATCTGTCTTAATTTCTTTAATACCAACATTCAAAGGTGTTCTAAGGGGACAATAATATAACCTATACACAATCCCATGAACCAAATGCTTGATAATCTCACGAAAATCAGTAAAGCTCATACCTTCAAAGTCGATATCAGTGATTTGTTTTTCATCACCTTCCCTGTATCTTAAAGGGCTAGGAACAAACGCCCCATCATGGTGTAAATTCACAGTGAAAACTTTATCTGCAATTATAAACAAGAAAAAAGTTAAGGTTCGTAAAAATTAGGGTTTGTTAAAATTAGGGTTTTAACTAAAATTAACAGAGGGGAAACATCAATTGACATATATAAATAACATTTACAATATTACCTTTTACCATCTTCAACGTTTAGATGACTAATTATCACCAATCATAATTAGGGTTTCGTAATATGATAAATGTGTATGAAATATGAATGTTAAAAATGTGGTTAAGGCAAATATCGTATTCTATTTATACCTACATTTAATCCACATGGTATATCCAACTCAGTAAAAAAAATTACGTGCCGGTCATTTTAAATATTCAACCGGTTGCCTGTGAGCAAAATTACTATATTGTCGAAAATTAGCGAGTTTTACATACTAAATTGGTAATAAAAATAGTTTGTTACCTAACTCTGTAAAGTTGGGAAAGTATGTTGCTAATTTATGGACTTTACCCAACATAAAATTCAAAATTAAGTAGTACGCCTTTTATTAAGTAATTTTCCTTCACTTTTTCAATCACGAGAGTGTTACAAAATTATATTAAGTTAGATCTTAACTTTCAGGAGCATGATAATACTACTCGTGAAAATCATTTTGACAACTAACATATTTGTCTTCCCATCCAGATGCAATACCGCTTCTATATATAATCAAAAGTGGATGAATTAACAGCAAAAGAAAACCTTCCTGTAATGCAACTCTAATGTAATGGTCACCATTCACGTGGGTAATCAGTATGATCTTATGTGAGTCTGATTGCGGTGGACTGGACCAAAAAGGAAAATTTGTGGCACAACCTCAATCGTCATATAGATTTACAACTACTTTATTACATGATGAAGCAATTACCAATTTTGTGTCTGGCATTTCCATCCATTGTCCAACAAATGTCATAGTAATATAAGTTTTGTTATAACCTATAGTTCCAAATATACACCAGTATTTTTATTGGCGAGACTCCAACTCGTGCACAAAATTCGACCGAGTTATAGGCCAATGATCTTCAGAGAGACCAAGAAAGAGAGCGACGAATCTAAACCCACCATTTCCATCTAGTTTGACATCTTGTTGACTTGAGATCGAGATATAAGGATGGAGAACTTATAATAAGGATCCAGATGGATATAGATGAAGACGTGGATAATTATATCTCGGCCGAATTACCTGGTTATAATAAGGATCCAAATGGATATAACGTTGTTTCCGAGCTGATGATGCATGGGCCGTGTGGATTGGCAAACCCAATTGCGGCATGTATGTAAGATAGTACATTGTGTAGTAAGAATTTTCCAAAGCAATACTAATATAACACGTTTATTGACAAGGATGGTTACGTATACTAGAGAAGAAGAGATGTAGGCGTTGACGTGATGAAACAGAACATGAAGCTGGATAACGTCTACGTCGTCCCATATAACCAATCATTGTGCATGAGATACTATGATTACATTAATGTCGAGTAATGTGGGTGGACCATGTTAATAAAATATTTATTCAAGTATATTTCAAAGGGTACTAACCGTATTATGGCGCATATAACTAGGCCGATTGGCGAAGCGTCTTCGTTTGGCAGCCGCTCAAGGATAGAAATAGATGAAATCAAGAATTACATGGATGCAAGATATGTTGGCCCCCACGAAGCATGCTGAATACTAAAATTTGACACACACAGCAGAGACCCTCCGTTATAGATCTTATCAGTGCATTTATAAAATATGCAGTGACTAACCTTTAAAATGGCTTAGCTACGCTTTAGAGCAAAAGATAGTTTGTAATAAGTGGTGACTAATCTCATCGGCAAGAAACTACGCTTACAGAATGGCTTAGCTATAATGCTTCATTCACTGATGGACGTCATTTAACTTATTTAAATTTTCCTTTAGAATTTGTATGGTATGGAGGCAACAAAAGATGGCAGCGGAGGTTTCACAAAACAAACAATCAATTAGTAGACTAACTTATGTGCATCCAAGTTTGGGAGACCTCTTTTGTCTGAGAATGCTACTCTACCATCAAAAGGGCTGCAAGATGTTATGGCATTTAAGAACAGTAAACAACACAATCGATCCAACAAATAGAGGTGCATGTGAAGCAATGGGACTGCTTGGTGATGATCGAGAATGGAGTACTGCTTTAGAAGAAGTTGCATTTCCTGCTACTTCGGAAGACTTACGGTCATTATTTGCTCATTTCCTCACGTTTTGTGAAGTATCATATCTTCTGTCGTTATGGAAAGCTCATTGGATACACATGTTTGAAGATGTTCCCAAACGAGTCTCTGAGTCACGGTTATTCGACAAGTTCATCTAACAAATCTTCAATTAAAGTATTTTATATGAGATGAAAGCAAGTCTAAATTCCTGCTCAAAATCATTTAATGATTTTGGACTCCCTTTGCCACTGGAAGATTTACTAGAAGTGCTAAAAAAATAGGATATGAATGGAAGAAAAAATTATGACTGTGATTTGTTGACTAGAGAAAAACACTTTTTGATACCAAAGCTCAATAAAAGATCAAAAGTTGATATTTGATCTTATCGTTAACGCAATTAGAAGTAACCGACAAGAACTGGTGTTTGTGTATGGACATGGTGGTATAGGGAAAACTTTCCTTTGGAAAAAATTTATCACGATGTTGCATTTAGAAGGCAAGGTCGTTCTTGCTGTGGCCTCTACTGATATCGCGTCTCTGCTGCTTCCATCTAGTCGAACCACACATTCAAGATTCAAGCTGACTACTGATTTGACAAATGAATCTATGTGCAATGTAATTTTTAAAAAAAAAAGAAAAATTAAAAAAAAGGTCATCCTTGCTATGCCAATTAAATCTCATTATATGGGATGAGGCTCCAATGAGTGATAGTCGATGCTTCGTAACACTGGATATGACTCTTAGAGATGTTCCTGATGATGCTGAATCTTTATTGGGGGNCTTCTATAAACAGGCCTGCATGAAGATGAAATGAGGGAAATTGATACATTTTTAGCTTGGCTTCTTGATATTGGTGACAAAACTATCGGGACGCCAGCTGAATCTAACGCTCAAAATTCTTCATGGGTGCAGATACCTGATGCATATTGCATCCTGGACAGTGAAACTGGAAGAAAAGAGCTAATTAACTTCATTTACAATGAATAGACGTTGCAAAGGCCAATTGCAAAGTGTTTGCAAGAAAAGACGATAGCTTGCCCAAAAAATGAAACAACAGACTTTATAAATGTGCATGTCGTGTCAATGTTTCAAGTAGATGGGAGAAGTTACATCAGCATAGAAAAAGCAACGCCTCATGGTAACGATGGAGGAGAGGCGAAATTGTTGTATCCAACTGAATACGTAAATACTCTCAAGTTTGAAGGTTTGCCTCCTCATAGGATTGAATTGAAGATAGGGACACCAACTATGCTTCTCAGAAATGTCAATTTGGTTGGCGGACTGTGCAACGACACAAGGATGATAGTCATTCAATTATTAAACAAGGTTATTGAAGTACGCATCATCACAGGAACAAGAGTTAGAGATGGCAAAAAAAAACCCATACCTGACGGGGACCTGATCCCCAAACCCGATTTGACTGGGGAATCTCCGAGTTGACTGGGGATGAGGATGGGGACGGGGAATCCCCGAATTATGAAACCAGGGATGGGGGCGGGAATGGGGATATCATAAATCTCCGACCCCGAACCCAACCTTGAACTTTTTAATGTATAAATTATATGTATATTAATACTAAATATACTTGTATATGTATATGATGGTTAGTATTGACAATTATTATATTTCAAGTGTATTTGTATGTACATGTCATATGTGACATTTAATTGATTAAAATCATCAAATATTTTAAATCGTTGAGCACTAACTACGTATTATCCAACCAATATTTTGTCCGAACACACTCATTAGATGAACTCAATTTTTATATTATATGTGATGTTTCAATATATACAATGCTTTAAAGTTGAATGGCAATTTAATTAATCCAACTATGTATAATGTACGCTTTTTAAGACGTTTTATAGGTCAATTCTTTACATTTCCGATTAGTTATATAATTTTTATGATTAATTTATAAGGGCAAAAAATCCCCGAATCCCCGTGGGGATCCCCGATCCCCATTGGGGACGGGTATGGGGATGCAAAATGATTCCCCGATGGGGATAGGGGCGGGGATGGGGATGGGAGTGTGAAACGGGGATGGGGATGGTAAATACGATCTCCGATATTCCCCGCCCCGTTGCCATCGCTAAACAAGAGTTGGTCAGAAAGTATTCACCCAAGAATTCCTCTAATAAGCAAAGATTCAAAAATGCCATTTATCTTTAAAAGAAAGCAATTTCATGTGAAAGTCTGCTATGCGATGACAATCAACAAAAGTCAAAAGCGATCTTTAAATAAAAAAGGAGTATAACTTCCTGAACCCATATTTGGCCAGAAACAACTATACGTCTCTTTATCTAGAGCGACGTCACCTCAAGGGCTTAAAATCCTTATTAAGGAACAAGACGGCTAGCAACCAAACACAACCAAAAACATCGTCTATAAAGATTTTCTAACAAATTTTAAGAGAAACAATTAAATTAGGGTACTTTTTTTATTTTCATGTTTTTCTAGTTTCGGTTATCTGTCTAACACGTTCTGCGTTTTGCAGCTTTGTAACAACAAGTAGAGAGACAAATTTGGTACCCCAAAATACTATAGGGGCGATGGAGTGACAAGCCAGACAAAGCTACATGGACAGTCAGTACACGCAATATGTCGACCAGCTGCAAGAAATCAATGTCAGGAAACAAAGAACTGGTAACAACCTTTAGAAAAATAAGATGGCTAAACTTTGGAAGATTGATAATTTGCATAAGTTAGTATTTGCAGTTCTACAAAGTATGAACAACTTTAAATCTCATAAGTGATGCGATTGTACTCTGCTGAAAACATGTAGGACAACCAATTGATTTCACATGAACTCCTAATAAATTGGCTAAAAACACAACATATCTAACTGAATGCCCGAAAGTAATCGAGAATGAATACCACATCATGCACTATACGAAAAATTGCTCGGAACGAGTATCAAATTTAAATTGGTTCCGCCGCGCGACAGCCAACTTACTCGTTGCTTACATTAAAAGTTATAATTATTAGTTTTCATAACAATATTGTCCGAATTAGGCAGTAGAAGACAATTGTTACGTTATTCATATAGCATGGTATTCACGCAAAGCAACGGGGGCGAATATTATATTTAGGGGGACTTTTTATTTATTTATTTATTTATTTATTTATTTATTTATTTATTTTTTGTAAACAACGTATTTCGATGATAACTGATACCCTTTAGTAACCATTAGGGCTGTAAACGAACCGGACGAACACGAACGGAGCCCTGTTCATGTTCGTCGTTCATTTAATTTTAGCCGGACAAATAAACGGACACGAACGCTTAAACGGACGAATTTTCTTGTTCATGTTCGTTGGTTAAGAAAATGAGTTGTTCATGTTCGTTTATGTTCGTTCATTAAGACACTAAACGAACTCTAAACGAACATAAACGATCGAACATAAATGAAAATAGACAAACAAGCATAAACTTTATTGAATTCTTCACAATATATGGTTTTAGAGTGTTGTTTTGTTTAAAAAAACCAACTTTTAAAATTATAAAATTAAAAGATATGGTATATGAACATAAATAGATAAATAAAGATAAATGAACTTTAACGAACGCATAATCGGACGTTCACGAACATAAATGAACGGACGACTTTTGTTCATGTTCGTTCATTTAACTAAACGACGTAAAATATTGTTCATGTTCGTTCATTTAATAAACGAACGAACATAAACGAATTTTTTACCGAACGGTTCATGAAATATTCACTGAACGTTCACTTCGTTTACAACCCTAGTAACCATGTGCTTGTGATGTGAAATGATGAAAGAGGTTAATATACATTTAGCGAAGAGGTTAATATAACTAATACTCTTTAGTGACCGTTTTTCCTTCTTATAATCAATGCACTTTTAATTCCTGAAAGAAATTATATGTTTGGTGGTTATCGTAGGCTCGTAGCAATAGAGTGTTGGTAAATAATCTCTCCTAGCAACATTAATGATATTAGCGATGAAATTGATGTAACAACTTTCAAATGGCTGGCGAATAAAAGTATAAGCAATTATTATATGAAAAATGCACGTCTTAAATATGTATCCATATAATAGGCTAAATATATGTATCGTATATTTTTTATTTTTTATTTATTTATTTTTTCTTTTTATTATTAATTTTATTTTTTTTGTTTTAACTGCAAATATGTTATCGTATTGATTTCTGTAAAATATCAACATTAATGAACACACAGCTTTTTTACAGTTAGCATCTCGTTTCCTATTTACAATCACTAAGTATGTGTCTAATATGCTAATTCTGAGTTTACTACTTTATTACTTTACTAGCTTCATGACCCGGCCGATGGCCGGTTACACTTCATAAACTTGTTTTAAAAAAGTATTTTAATAGGATAAATTTAGTATATTCCTTTATATATTGGTGATATAGTATATATGTGATAATAAATATTATAAAATATATAAATAATTAGTTGGGAAAGCATAATAAGAAACTAAAATATATGACAGTTACATCTACATGTAAAATAAATATATATATATATATATAGAGTAAGGATCAAATGAGAAATATAACTAAGATGAGAAGAATGAGAAGAAACCACAACCACAAATATTAAATGCACTCACAAAAATATATGCATCTCCCTATTATTTCTTTTTCCTTATTTAAAATATGTGGCCACAATGTTTTCTCATTCTTCTCATTTCAATAACTCTTCTCACTATATCCATACTCTATATATATATATATATATATATATATATATATGACTAACAAAAATAAATTGAAGAAAGTGTTTTAGACATATGAAATAAAAGATGCGAAACTTGGATGATAAACGTCTTAAATGAAAATTAGGAGAACATTAAAAGTAAAGTGTCTGGAACAAAAACATTGATGGAGCGAACGTGAGAAGTACTTTTCAATAACCTCTTCAAACATTATTTTGTAACTCCGCTTGAAACGCATGCCTCATTTTGTATGCCCTATAGATTCTTTCATGTGTTAAATCGGTTGTCAGTGGAGATAATAACCCAATGTTGAAATTGTGGTAGCTGATTCCAAACTTGTATTTATAACTGCAAATAATAATGANTATATATGTATAGAGGTGGGATCATGAGAAAAGTTGATCTCGGTAGAAAAGTGAGAAAATAACTGTGATGCACCGGGTTTTATAACTGTGATGCAACAGAATAAAAAGTATGGTGCATCACATTTTTTAAAAACCCGGTGCATCACAGTTATTATTCTAGTGCATCACAGTTATTTTCTCACTTTTCTACCGAAATGCACTTTTCTCTAGAACCTTACCCTGTATGTATATATATATATATATGTATATATGTATATACATATATGTATATATATATATATGTATATATGTATATATATATATATATATGTATATATGTATATATATATATATATATATACATATATATATATATATATATATATATATATATATATATATATATATATATATATATATATATATATATATATATATATATATATATATATATATATATATATATATATATATATATATATATATATATATATATATATATATATATATATATATATATATATATGTATATATATATATATATATATATATATATATATATATATATATATATATATATATATATATATATATATATATATATATATATATATATATATATATATATATATATATGTATATATATATANTGTTTTCAGGGTAATCGAGACTCGTAAATGTTTGACAACTATGTATACCTGCTGTTAGCTTTTAAGACAAAGTAAGAAAGGGCATTAATGAAATAAGAACCTTTGAGCAGCTCAGGATTCTTCAACTGGGTCATCTCAGATTCTCAGATGGCTGCAAGCAACAAGCAAGCCATGTTAGCCAACCTATAGGGTAATTAGTTGCTAAGCTTTAGGAAAAATTAGATTAACGAGGTGATTTCAATGGTAGCAGGAATTAGCAAAACAAGCTTTACTAACTGTACAACTAACATATAGAAACGGAAACCAAAACACATACATCTACAGCTTCCAACTCGACCAAAAGCATAAACACAATTTGTGCCTTGGTCACCGTCTCCGGTCGATCCGTAAGACAATTAGCCACAATTGCATCACAAATTTCCTTGGCATAACTATATATCAATAATACATACCGATCATTGTTCATTCGCCAAAAATTCACAATTTTAAATAATCATACTACCTTCCAGCGACATCTGCATCAGCGGCTTTTAGGTAAGCAATTAATGCGTCTAATGCCTTATCTTGTACGTCATCGACATCTGAATCACTAACCATCTCCTTAAAAAGATATTATTATAAATTAACATAACAACAAAAAGTAGAATAAATCATACCTAATTCAATGATACGATGATCTTTAGGGTCTGTAATAGAATCACATAATGATTTTAGGTCGATATTTGCATCATACCGAACCTTGGAGTTCTTATGTAATAATCGATCTTCCCAACAAAAATGCTTGGATACCTCTAATTGCCAATCTTCATATGACAACAACATTGTGCGCGTGTGTTGTGTTCTTTCCCCCCAAATTCTGAAAGAAAGAGCGTTTATAAAATGGGAAGTGATTTGTACACCATTTATTTTTGCCATCCACCACTAAATTACTCCAGTGATGCACACAGTACAACACTGCTATGCATGATTTAGTGGTGGATGGAAAAAATAAATGGTGTACAAATCACTTCCCTTAGGAAAAACAAGTCTTAAGCCGCTCGTCTCTATACTTCTACACATGACCATGTCTGCAATTACCATGCCCCACTCCAATCGTATCTTAAGAGTACCCATTTTTTAATTTTTTTAAAGGCACTGTTATATCATTAAAAAAATATATATATATAGTGTTAACTAATTTTTTTTTTTAATAATTTGATAATCGCATATGTAAGGGGAAAAAAGCAGTGGATTCCGTAAGTCGTTTTCTTAATGATTAGCAGGGCGTCCGGACAACTTGGAGGTCTCGGGAGAAAACAAAAATAGTGCTCTCAAAAATCAACGTTAATAAGTAAACAGTTTAAACTTTTATTAGACATAATATAAACATTTATTAGACAGCATATAAACAGTTTAAATTTTTATTAGACAAAGTGTAACTAAGAGATAGGTTATTAAGACCCTTCCTAAAATACCACTTGTATCCTTCATTTTCTATTTTATGTTATTTTTTTATTATTTTTTTTTTGAAATTTTTTTATTTTTATAATTTTCTTTTTATTATAAAATAAAAAATTGAAAGTACGGAACATAAAATATAAAGTTTAACAAATCGAAAGTATTAAACTGACAAAATATACGAAATAGAAAATGTTAAAAAAAACTCGTTCTACTGTTAACAGGAATGTTAAAATAGATTGTTGTGTATTTTTTTTGTGTGCAAGGGTACCAATAGTAGTACCTATAAATTAATTTGGTTAGTACTATTGGTTAGGGGTGATAATTTCTGACTAGACACGAAACTCAACCTGAAACTGACACGAAAATTAACATGTTCGGGTTGAGTATTAATTGATACCCGTAGCATCTTTCTACATGTAACACCCTCCTGGCTCGCCATTTAATTCTTTTTACATGTAGTACCCATAAATTAATTGGGTTAGTACTATTCATAAGTTATGCTATAGGATAGAGAATGAGCCTTACCAAATTGAGATTTTTACCTTCGAGTATAAATACCGCTTAACCTAACACGAGTAACTTATTTAAAACAGACTAGCAGAATGACGAATATATAAATAGTAATTCATCACTTTATATATGGTTTTGCAGATTAAAAAATAATCAAATCTTTGGGCTAACCTCAAAGAGACACCTTAGTTTACAAGCAAAGGAATGGGATCCCCAAAGGCATATTGCAGCTACATCGATATTCAAGGACGTACAGCAATTAAGGCTTCAATTTCTATATTTCTCATATTTGTATATAATCAAAATACACAATACCTTCTAATATTATTTAATATGAGAGTGATATAAATAGAGTTAACTACATTTTTGGTCTTTGTGGTTTGCCAGGGGTGTAACAACTTTTAGTCCACTAGTTTGAAAAATCCCGGATCTTACACTGAATTGAAACACCCGTAACGGGTTTGGTCCATTTTTAGTAACACTGTTAGTTAACTTTGTTTGACTGTTAAATAGAAAGATATATTTGTCATCTATCTCTCTATCTCATTCTCTATTACCACCAACCAAATGAAAACCACCATTATTATCTTCAACCCCTTTGATCTTCTTCAACCCTCTTTAACCAAACATTATTTAAAAAAAACTTAAACCAAACACCCGCTAATCATTATCTTCTTCAACCTCTTACACGCAAGCCATCACCATCTTCATCTAACACCATTTCCGGCCACCACCCTAACATCATTACCGCTGCTACAATTCTTCCAAACTACAAACGCAAAAGCAACCATAACCTATCTTCCATAAAAGTATGAAAACCACTAGATTTGTTCCAACTTTCATTTTATTGAAAACCCATATCAAGGAGCATGCAGAACAAGGTACTAGGTCTGAGCAAAGGTCCACAACCGAACCGACCTAAGAACCGATTTCGTCAAAAACATGAACTGAAACCGAACCAAATATGATCGGTTTGGTTCGGTTTTATGTCGGTTCGGTTCGGTTTAGGTGTGTTTTTGTCGGTTTCGGATCGAACTGAACCGAACCGACTTGAAATCGAAGATAGGAAAAACATGAAACTGAGACCGAACCGAACGGCTTTTGGGTCGGGTCGGGTCGGTTTTTGTCGGTTCGGTCGATTTTGTCAGTCCAGTTCGCTTTTGGGTTGTACATGCTCAACCCTACAAGGTACTGTTGAATTACACTTTGTGAGGACGGAATACCAACTCGCTGATCTATTTACCAAAACCCTTCCAAAAGAAAGGTTTAAGTATCTAGCTCACCGAATTGCAATGCGAAGCCTAACAACCGAGCAGTTAGAGAGTCTTCTCGAATCTTCTTGATAAATATATATCAAAAGCTTCGCTCTAAACATTATTGAAAAACAAAAAACAAAATTTGAAAAACAAACAAAAACAAATTACAAAAATAGAAAATTTCAAAAATCCAAAAGCAATATAAAATCTCAAAAATACAAAAGCATTATAAAATATAAAATCTAAAAAATTTTCTTCTGACGACATGTCTTTCGTATAATCGATAGTATTTATGTTTCTAAAAATGTCATTCAACAATGATACGGAGACGTAAATTTGCTTGAGTGAGAGTTTCTTATTTTTTAAATAATGTTTAACATGTCGTTTCTAAAATTCTAAAAATGGTTTTCGTATACTTCTGTACGAAACCCGAGCTTAAACTAATGACTTCTGATTACTTCAGATCAGAACTCACTTTCAAATAAAGGAGAATGTACGTGTCAGTGCATTTAACCTATTGAAAAGAAAAGAAGTCTTCTTGATCTTGAAAATTTTACTCAAACTTTTAGATTTTCAAAAATCATTTTAATTTTTCAAAAAGATCAATGACTTCTAAGTATTTCGGCTTAGACTCGTCCTTTACTTACAAAATCTTTTACAAATGAAAGTTCGAGTATAAATAAATGATTAGATTTCAAACAAAAACTCGTTTAATAAAAATGACTTGTGTACATTTCAGTGCACAACTCGCATTTCCAAAGAGGACCCCAGTTTACGCTTTAGTGCACACTCCTATAAATTGTGAGAAATCATCATAATCTTGAGCACCTTTTCAAGATTTTTTCAAAATCTTTCAAAACTATTTAGTGCTCAAGATAACTCCCTCCCAAATTGACAACAAATTTTAAACGAAAGTTTTAAAAAAAATCTTTATTCAAGAGGGAGTATAAAATAAAAAATGTTCTAAATTTCATGAAAACTTAAATCTGTTTGTCTCTCCAAAACAGCTTTCAAAACATATCTTTTAATATGTTTGTTAATACAAATATCGCTTAAAAACGTTATTTATATTTTACGATCTTTGCTAAGTTTTGTTAACGACAAAGTATAAACTTTAGCTTTTGGTAAAATACAATTTTAGTTTCAAGTCTTGCATAATCTTTGTTTTGCTACATTTTACTTTTCATATTTTAAATATATATACAACACAAACATTTTCATATTTATATTAAAACAGCTAATTTGTCCACATCATGGTAATAAATACATTTGGTGTTTTATAAACCAGAAGTTATGGCAAATGAGAAGTCAACACTTGAAGTGCTTGATGTGACATTACCTTGTAAAGGAGTAAATGAGTTCAGCCTTATATGTGAGTGATTTAAATGTGTTGCATGCTAGCTAAAATATAAAGACTTGTACTAGAAGTTAAGACTTCACACTCATCATTTAGGTTTAGTAACTTAGCACATTGATAGTATCTGTAGGTGTTTGCTTTCTCGTTTACCTAGTTCAGAGCCATGCATGGAGGAAGGTTAAGGTGAGTGATCTTAACATTGTTTGGAAGTTATTGTAAGCCATTCTTGGAACTGTCTCCCTGGCGCAGCTCATCCCCGATACGGGGCGACCTTTTTGGAGGGTTCCGCGCGCGTTCCGCCAGGCCAAATTCTTTGCCTATAATGCCAAACTACTTGCTAGCTTTTATTTTTCCATGTGAGTCATTTTCACAACATTTCCATTTATCCTCATCTACCTTCAACCATTTTTGTTGTGAAGTTTCTCATTGGTAGCACGAAGTCACCTAACCTCTTCTTGTGTCAAGCTTTCACAAGAAGTGCACTCTTGATATCTAAACCATTGTGTAATTTTTCTCTCAAGTCTATATGTTTCACTCATTTGTGTGGTATGTTGTGTCGTTCGTATTTGTGCCGGAAAATACAAGTGTAAAAACAGGGGGGGGAACAACGGTTTGTTGTGTACCTAGTTGAAAACTAAAACGGAGTAGTTTACCCTTTTGGTAAAGAACTCGAGGACAGCTTCTGCTTAGCGTCTGGGAGGAGTAAATATAGTACAGGCGGAGGCGACGGTAGGTGTTCTTCGCACGGCTAACAGAGGCTTGGTGATAAATTGCGCTCGCACGAAACTATCTCGGAGTTGGGATCCGTTCGGCAGTGGCCGAGGTCGCTCCTCCTAGACTCGAA
>LBNU01014208.1:299451-318489 GCA_014162995.1 Artemisia annua | reverse complement strand
AATTAGTTTTATAATATTTTAGATTTTTCAAAGTCTTAATTCCATTTTTCTAGGTTAATTTTGTATTTTCTTAATATTTAATGTATTATTAAATAGTTTAATATAGTTTTTAATTAATTAGTTGTAAAAATTATTTTAATTTTCCAAAAATTTTCTTTCACTTTTAGGATTCCAAAAATGTAATTTTCACATCCATGGGAGTTGTATTGGACGGAATTCACTTTTTATTTTACACGTTTACGTTTTATTTTATTTAACTTTCGCGTTTTTAGGTTTTAAACTTTTTTAGGTAATTTGCTTTCCAGTATTTGTTCTCATAGCTTGTTTAAGCTATTTCCTTTCATTTTCCTTAGTTCAATCAATCAAAACCTTTTTTCTGTTCATAATCACCCGATCACAAATCCGTTTTGTATACCATTCACACCTCGTCGGGACTTAACGACCCGGGGATATTCTATACTCCTTGGATCATTGCATTGAGCCCTAAATGGCTTGACTTTTGTTGACCAAATCCTTGGTTGACTTTAGTTGACCGTTTCTGGGCCAATCAGTGTGCCAAATGCAACTACCATCATCCAGAGACTAGGCCTGCCAAGTGGTATGCTTTAACTGTAAGCGACCTGGGCATATAGCAAAGAATTGTAGGGCAGTGGCTAAAGAAGCAACACCAGGGAATGCTGTTAAACCGAAGACATGTTATGAATTTGGAAGCCCGAATCATCTTCGTAGTGTTTGCCCTAGGTTGGGTAGGACACAGATACCAGCCCAGAACAACCAGAATCATGCTTTAACAATTGGTGGAAACAATGCAAATCGCGGTAACAATGGTAACCCAGCTCGTGGTCGGGTATTTGTGATGAACGCTGAGGAAGCACGCAAGGACCCGAACATCGTGACGGATACGTTCTCTCTAAACGACCACTATGCTACTGTGCTATTTGATTCTGGTGCCGATTATAGTTTTGTCTCCATCAAATTCATACCTATATTAGATATAGAACCTAGTAGTCTAGGCTTTAGTTACGAAATCGAAATAGCAAGTGGTCAAAAGTTAGAAACAAATAAGATCGTCCGCGAGTGCAAACTAGAATTAGAAGACCATATCTTTAGCATCGACCTAATACCATTCGGACACGGAAGCTTCGATGTGATTGTGGGTATGGACTGGTTGTCTAAGCATAAGTCCGAGATAGTGTGCCATGAGAAGATGGTCAGAATACCACCACCAAACGGTGAGTTACTTAATGTCTATGGAGAAAGACTGGAAGAAAAGGTGAAGCATCTCGCGAGCATGAAAATAGACAAGCAGAAAGTAGAAGATATCCCAATCGTTCGAAACTTCCCCGAAGTATTTCCTGACGACCTGTCCGGATTACCCCCTTCGCGGGAAGTTGAATTTTGGATAGACCTGATTCCTGGAGCAATGCCAGTTGCAAAGTCTCCCTACCGCTTGGCACCGACTGAAATGGAGGAGTTGTTTAATCAACTCAAGGAACTCCAAGACAAAGGTTTCATTCGACCTAGTTCTTCGCCATGGGGAGCACCAGTACTGTTCGTCAAGAAGAAGGATGGTCGTTTAGATTGTGCATTGACTACAGGGAGCTAAACAACCTGACCATTAAGAATCGATACCCTCTCCCGAGAATTGACGACTTATTTGACCAACTGCAAGGTTCGCTATACTTCTCCAAGATAGATCTTCATTCTGGCTATCATCAGTTACGAGTATACGAAGACGACATCCCAAAGACCGCGTTTAGAACTCGATATGGTCATTTCGAATTTACGGTTATGCCTTTTAGACTGACAAATGCGCCTACGGTTTTCATGGACTTGATGAACCGAGTATGCAGGCCATACCTGGATAAATTTGTTATCTTTTTCATCGATGACATTTTGATCTATTCCAAAACAAAAGAGGAACATGAAATGC
This sequence comes from Artemisia annua, assembly GCA_014162995.1. Taxonomy (NCBI): domain Eukaryota; kingdom Viridiplantae; phylum Streptophyta; class Magnoliopsida; order Asterales; family Asteraceae; genus Artemisia; species Artemisia annua. The sequence goes on along the minus strand of LBNU01014208.1, from coordinate 316,556 downwards.
ATCTGAAGTTAATCCTAGAGTTACTCAAGAGGGAGAAACTGTACGCCAAATTCTCGAAGTGTGAATTCTGGCTACAGGAAGTCCAATTCCTTGGACATGTGGATAACAAGGATGGTATTCATGTGGATCCGAGCAAGATTGAAGCTGTGAAGAATTGGGAAGCCCCTAAGTCCCCAACAGAAGTTCGCTCATTCTTAGGACTGGCAGGCTACTACCGGCGATTCATCGCAAACTTCTCTAAGATTGCCAAACCCCTTACCTTGCTGACTCAAAAGAATAAGAAGTACGAATGGGGCGAGGAACAAGAAGAAGCCTTTCAAACCTTGAAGAACAATTTATGTAATGCTCCAATTTTGGCCCTCCCCGATGGACCAGAAGATTTCGTAGTGTTCTGTGATGCATCATGTCAAGGTCTTGGGTGCGTATTAATGCAAAGGGGCAAAGTAATTGCCTATGCATCCCGAGAACTGAAGATTCATGAGAAAAACTATACCACCCATGATCTGGAGCTAGGTGCTGTAGTATTTGCTCTCAAGATATGGAGACATTACTTGTATGGGACAAAAAGTATTATCTATACTGACCACAGGAGTCTCCAACACATATTCAATTAGAAAGAGTATATTAATGCAAAGGGGCAAAGTAATTGCCTATGCATCCCGAGAGCTGAAGATTCATGAGAAAAACTATACCACCCATGATCTGGAGCTAGGTGCTGTAGTATTTGCTCTCAAGATATGGAGACATTACTTGTATGGGACAAAAAGTATTATCTACACTGACCACAAGAGTCTCCAACACATATTCAATTAGAAAGAGTTGTATATGCGCCAGAGGAGATGGATCGAGCTCTTCAGCGATTATGACTGCGAGATTCGCTACCACCCAGGTAAGGCGAATCTGATGCTTTGAGTAGAAAGGAAAGACTCAAGCCTAGGAAAGTAAAAGCCATGAGTATAACCATACAGTCGGGTATCAAGGATAAGATACTAGCGGATCAGAGGAAGGCATCTATGTATATGGATGCACCCACAGAGAAGATGCGAGGTTTAGATAAACAATTGGATAAAAAGGATGATGGTGGACTGTACTTTGTAGACCGAATTTAGGTACCGTTAACTGGTGATGTGAGAACCCTAATAAAGGAGGAAGCACATACGACGAGGTACTCCATTCATCCAGTACATATAAGATGTAGTATGACCTTAGAGAATTGTATTGGTGGCCTGGAATGAAGAAAGACATAGCTAACTACGTTAGCAAGTGCCTGACTTGCTCGAAGGTGAAGGCTAAACACCAGAAACCATCTGGTTTGCTACAACAACCGGAAATTCCTGAATAGAAGTGGGAAAGGATAACCATGGATTTCGTTACAAAGTTACCTAGGACTAGTAGTGGACACGATTTGATCTGGGTTATCGTAGACAGATTGACTAAGTCCGCACATTTCTTACCAATCCGAGAAGATTANACTACGTTAGCAAGTGCCTGACTTGCTCGAAGGTGAAGGCTAAACACCAGAAACCATCTGGTTTGCTACAACAACCGGAAATTCCTGAATAGAAGTGGGAAAGGATAACCATGGATTTCGTTACAAAGTTACCTAGGACTAGTAGTGGACACGATTTGATCTGGGTTATCGTAGACAGATTGACTAAGTCCGCACATTTCTTACCAATCCGAGAAGATTATACGATGGATAAATTGGCTAGAATTTACATTAAGGAGATAGTGGCGAGACATGGTGTGCCTATATCGATCATATCTGATCGTGACAGCCTTTTCAAGTCAAATTTTTGGCAAATGTTGCAAAAGACACTAGGAACACACTTAGAGATGAGTACGGCTTATCACCTACAGACCGATGGTCAAAGCGAACGCACCATTCAGACCTTAGAGGACATGCTCAGGGCGTGTGCCATTGACTTCGGTGGTAATTGGGACACTCACCTTCCATTGGCTGAGTTCTCCTACAACAACAGTTACCATGCTAGCATAAGAATGGCACCATTCAAATCACTTTATGGGCGGAAGTGCCGCTCACCTATTGCTTGGGCAGAAGCCGGAGAAAGCCAAATGATAGGACTGGAAATAGTGTTAGAGACCACTGAGAAGATCATTCAAATCAAGGATAGACTCAAGGTTGCACGTAGCCGTCAGAAGAGCTATGCCGACAATAGACGGAGACCCCTGGAATTTAGTGTTGGTGATCATGTATTACTTATTGTACGATTTGGTAAGAAGGGCAAGTTAGCACCTAGATATGTAGGACCTTTCGAGATCACTGAGAGAATCGGTCCAGTGGCTTACCGACTAAGACTACCACAAGAGTTGAGTGGCGTTCATGACACGTTTCACGTATCGAACCTTAAGAAGTGTCTTGCTGATCAGACCTTACACATACCATTGGAAGAGATTCAGATAGATCCTAAGTTACACTTTATGGAGAAACCTGTTGAGATTGTAGAGCGTGAAGTTAAGAAGTTGAAACGCAGAAAGATACCAATAGTTAAAGTCCGTTGGGAATCAAAACGTGGACCTGAGTTTACTTGGGAACGAGAGGATCAGATAAGACATAAATACCCACACCTGTTTGACAATAGTACTAGCTGAATTTTGAGGACAAAATTCTAAATAACGGGGGTAGACTATAACAACCGCGAATTTTCCAGGTCCTTACTCAACCTCAAACTCAAATTGTTATTTTGAAGCTTACACGAGAACTTTTACGTATAACTTTTTAGTTAAATAACGTAAAACAAGAAAACACCCTCTTGTGCACTATGACTTTAGACTAAATTTAGTACAATGCCATTACTTCAATTCATAATTTAATTGCTAGGGCAATTGTATTTTTATTTTACATGCAATTATTAACGCTTTTCATAATTCGCATGAACAAACAATGTACCCGACGCTCCCAACAATTAATTTTAACACATTCTTACACTCCTTAAAATACTACAAACATACAAACAATATTTTCTTACGCTTTCTATAATTCTTTTATAGCAAATACTTAATTATATATAATTAACTTTAATTATATATTTACTACACAATACCACCTATTATAACACAAGAAAATATTTTAAACACCTCATGTTCCCCTTTCGACTCACATTTGACTAACCTAAACCAATAAAATAATTTGGTCATCCACCCTTTTTGACCCAAAGTTTATGACACACAAGATGAAACTTATAACTCTTGGATCATAACCTTCTAGTCACCAACAACATGTTTTTGTCCCCCATTTTTTCATATGTGCAGTCGAATAAGCAAAACCAAGCGCCACCCTATTAATATTTATTTACTAATCTATGTATGTAAAGGACATTAAAAAATTGTACAACCCATAACTTGGTCTCGCTTTTCTCTTTGTGTTCGGCAGCCACAAACCAAACGACACCCTCTATATATATTTTTTTATCACCTAGTTATCCTATTATAAATTGTATATTTGTGAAACCATAACTTGTGTATTGAAAAAGAACAAAAATACTACTCATTCCCCTTTTTCTTTTGTTGGTTCGGCTGAAAGCACCCCAAAGCACCGACACTTTCATTTTTTTTATTTCCTAGACCTACACTAGCTGCATTAAACAAGTCACTACACCATGCTTTAGTATCTCTATATAAAGGGAAGTGTTACACTCATTTTTACTTGCAAAAATAAAAAAAATCAAATATCACTCACTCACTCACTACACAAATCGGCCACAAGGAGAAACAAGGGAAGAAAGGTCACTTTGCTAAGTTCAAGTGATTAATAGAGTTCATTTGGGTTAATAATTAAGCTACTAAGGGTTTAGGAGTCTTGAATTGGGTACATTTGTGTTCATCATCATCACATACACCTAATTTCAAGTAAGTCACTACATTTTTTTCATATATATATGAGAACTTTTACGTATAACTTTTTAGTTAAATAACGTAAAACAAGAAAACACCCTCTTGTGCACTATGACTTTAGACTAAATTTAGTACAATGCCACTACTTCAATTCATAATTTAATTGCTAGGGCAATTGTATTTTTTATTTTACTTGCAATTATTAACGCTTTTCATAATTCGCATGAACACACAATGTACCCGACGCTCCCAACAATTAATTTTAACACATTCTTACACTCCTTAAAATACTACAAAAATACAAATAATATTTTCTTATGCTTTCTATAATTATTTTATAGCAAATACTTAATTATATATAATTAATTTTAATTATATATTTACTACACAATACTACCTATTATAACACAAGAAAATATTTTAAACACCTCATGTTCCCCTTTCGACTCACATTTGACTAACCTAAACCAATAAAATAATTTGGTCATCCACCCTTTTTGACCCAAAGTATATGACACACAAGATGAAACTTATAACTCTTGGATCATAACCTTCTAGTCACCAACAACATGTTTTTGTCCCCCATTTTTTCATATGTGCAGTCGAATAAGCAAAACCAAGCGCCACCCTATTAATATTTATTTACTAATCTATGTATGTAAAGGACATTAAAAAATTGTACAACCCATAACTTGGTCTCGCTTTTCTCTTTGTGTTTGGCAGCCTCAAACCAAACGACACCCTCTATATATTTTTTTATCACCTAGTTATCCTATTATAAATTGTATATTTGTGAAACCATAACTTGTGTATTGAAAAAGAACAAAAATACTACTCATTCCCCTTTTTCTTTTGTTGGTTCGGCTGAAAGCACCCCAAAGCACCGACACTTTCATTTTTTTTTATTTCCTAGACCTACACTAGCTGCATTAAACAAGTCTGGTGTATCTCTATATAAAGGGAAGTGTTACACTCATTTTTACTTGCAAAAATAAAAAAATCAAATATCACTCACTCACTCACTACACAAGTCGGCCACAAGGAGAAACAAGGGAAGAAAAGTCACTTTGCTAAGTTCAAGTGATTACTAGAGTTCATTTGGGTTAATAATTAAGCTACTAAGGGTTTAGGAGTCTTGAATTGGGTACATTTGTGTTCATCATCATCACATACACCTTCTAATTTCAAGTAAGTCACTACATTTTTTTTCATAATCACTATATATATATATATATATATATATATATATATATCAATCACCATGTATATGTTTCTAAAATTTCATAACCGCTACTAGTTACTATGTCATAAGCTTACTGTTAACATGAACACTTAGGTTACTTACTAATTTTGATGGGTTATAAGAATTGACACTTTACACACGACTTAATGAAGTTTTGACGGGAAGTAAAGTTTTGACAGCTTTTATTTCCTAATAAAAAGCTGATACAATTATTAAAATTGTATTTCGGACACTTTAGAGTCGGATTTAGCTAAAATGACTTAAACAAAAGTTGTCATTTTATATATACTTGTTAGTTGAGTCGGAAACTTTTCAAAATACTTATTAACGAGACGACTATAGTTAAATACGAGATAAACTAGTTAAGTGACTAAAAGTATATACTTTGACTATTAAAAGGACACATTGACGTTACTACATTTTAATCACTAAACCTTATTTCAAACATGTACGGGTGATATAATATTTTTAAAAAATGCATACACAACATTGTTACACGACCTAAGGTATATTATTAATTTAGTTTGCGGTTAGAGTTCTCGCGCCACAATTTCCGTGCACACTTTCTCATAGCATATTACTTATTGCTTAAGGTGAGTTTTCATGGCCTCTTTTTCACTATGTTTTCCTTGGGGAAAAATGGTACTCGGTGCTTTACAAATGCTTTTATGCTGTGAACTACTGTTTTACATGATTTTGGACATATATGTGTGATGATACGATTATATGTTGTGACATGTTTGTTTTGTGAATACATGACTACGCCACTATTAACTCTCTGCTGAGAGCCCACAAGTTGATAGGTTCAGTTGATGCAACTGTTAACTCTCTTTGAGAGCCCACATGTTGATAGATCTATCGGGGTAGCTCCCCACGTGATATTGTTATGAGTATGATGTACACACTAGGTTCAGTTGGCGTGACACTATTTCTGATTTGTTAACGTGCTTGTAATTGGTAATCATTTTCACTAATGTCCTATGCTATTATTCACAGCTTCATGGTTTAACTGCTAAACCTACGAGCTCACCAACTTTGTGTTGACATTTTCGAGTATCCATTTTCAGGTGTTAGGAACGAAGTTGCTCTAGGAGGTTTAGTATTGGCCTGGCTTAGCAGACATAAGACAAGACTCTTCCGGGTTGTGTTCCCGAGGAGTTATGCATATGGGAATGTCCCTCTAAGACTTGAGTATTGTGAACTTATGTAGTAAGACTTGTATTCACCCAAATTATGGGATTGTACCTTTGACTTGTGTTGTGATGTTATACATTTGGTATTTCTCTATTATGACACCATGTGTTCTTGATCTTGAAGTTATACCCATTAAATGACATTCCGCTGCGCCATTTTTGGGGTGTGACACAGATTCATTTGAGTTACCATCAGACCCTGGTGGATGCACACTACCCTCTCTACCAAAAACAGATGTTGTATTTTCAGGATGGGGTATAAAACTATTTGAATCTTCATCATTGGGAGNACGGGAAGTAAAGTTTTGACAGCTTTTATTTCCTAATAAAAAGCTGATACAATTATTAAAATTGTATTTCGGACACTTTAGAGTCGGATTTAGCTAAAATGACTTAAACAAAAGTTGTCATTTTATATATACTTGTTAGTTGAGTCGGAAACTTTTTAAAATACTTATTAACGAGATGACTATAGTTAAATACGAGATAAACTAGTTAAGTGACTAAAAGTATATACTTTGACTATTAAAAGGACACATTGACGTTACTATATTTTAATCACTAAACCTTATTTCAAACATGTACGGGTGATATAATATTTTATAAAAATGCATACACAACATTGTTACACGACCTAAGGTATATTATTAATTTAGTTTGCGGTTAGAGTTCTCGCGCCACAATTTCCGTGCACACTTTCTCATAGCATATTACTTATTGCTTAAGGTGAGTTTTCTTGGCCCCCTTTTCACTAGTATTGAAATCAAAAATGTGAAAAAGGTCAATCGCGATGTTAAGGCCGCGAATGCGAAATTGACCACTGAGCTTGAGAGGTACAAGGAAAACGAAAAAGCTTTTGAATTTCATACAAAACGATTGTCTGAATTAGAAACTGGTTATCAAAATTCTGTTTCAAGGGAAAAACATCTGCAAATAAAGTATGATACACTTGATGTTAATTTTCATAAGAAAATAAAATCCTTAAACACGGAAATTTCTGATTTGCAAAACCAACTTTCTAAACAAAAAACAGCTTAGGAAAATTTGTTAGTAACGACGGGTCATTCGAGTCAAACAATTCATATGATTACAAGTCAAACTGATCCAATCTACCATACTAAACACAAAATGGCTCTTGGAAACAAAACTCCTTGTCATCTTAAGAAAGCTCAGGAAGCTCAGAATAGTTTGTATAATGGAAATGTTCTATATGTTAAACATGATCCTCCTTATGTGCGTGATTATGATGACACAATAGCTCTTGCTGAAGAGAGTCAAAATAAAATGAAACAAAAGAATCCTGATTTGAAACCAATTAATTACGATAAATGGAACAAAATTAATGGAATCACTTTTGTCCCTAAAAAACAAACACCAAATGTTTTCAAAACGTCAGTTGTTAAGAAACTGTTTTCTAAACCACAAGTTGTCTCTAAAAATCTTTCAAAACTGGAACAAATGTTGTTAGACAATCCTTTTAACACAAGTGGAACTAGAGACATTATTGATGATGTGAAAAAGAGAATTAAAGTTCTTGAACAGATTGTTGAGTCAAAAACCACAATCAGTATTAACAATTGGCATTCGAGTTTTCATAAAGAGCAGAAAAAGGTGTTTGAAACAGAAATTACAATCCCACTGTATGACATCAGTGCGAGAGTAATTCATCTTGAAAATGCTTTGATAAAAGAAACAACCGACTTTGTCAAGGACCACAAATCCCTGGTCAAGGAAGCTAATGAAACTTGTGAAAACATGAAAGTTTTGGATAGATTAAATGACTCTCTCTTCGAAGCTGTTATGTCTACTGATATTATGTCTATTATTTTGCAAACATATTCTGTTGAGGATAATGAAAGACTTCGAACTGAGACTTCTGCAATTGTTTCAAAATATGAAAATGCGCTTATTAAACTTGAAAAAGAAAATGTGTCATATTTTAAACAACTTGATCGGAAAAACGAAGAATGCAAGTATGACAAATTGTCGTATGAGCGTGCCTTCAACAACATGAAAGCGCAAAATGATCTTTTGATGTCTCAGTTAGAAAGTCTAAAAGGAAAGGGTGTGGATACTAAGTTTGCAAAACCATCGACTTCGGAGAAACCAAATGCTTCAAAAATGGTTGAAAAACCAAAAATGTCAATTTCCCGGTTTGCTCCAAAAATCAATGAGAAAAAGGATTTGACAAAACCAGTCACTCCACAACCTTTGCCCAAGCAAAAAGATTTTGGAAAGATTGTTGAAAATGCAAATGTGCTTACTTCTGGCCCTTCTAGAAATAGTACACCGAATGTGACCATAAAAACCGTTAAGGAATCTGTTGGTAATAATGACATGGCCCAAAATCATCATCTAGAAGAAGCTAGGAAAAAGGCACAACATCGAAAAGACGGAATTTTAGGTACCAAACCTAGTGTGATGAATTCTACAAGATTCCACAGCACTGCTAGTAGTAGTAAACCTTTACCTAGGAACAATGAACAAAAGACTAGGGATTGGCCTACATCTAAGAGTAGTTGCGAAAAAGAAAATGTTATGCACGTAGAAAACAACACTAGAAATTTTGAGTCTTTTTCGAACAAAAAGCAATTTCCAAATGACTGTAGTGACAAAGTTAAGGTTGTTGTTTTAAACAAAAATGTCGAATTTGTCTGTCCTACATGTCTAAATGTGTTTTTTCAACTAATCACGATGCATGTATTGCACAATTTCTCAAGAAAGGAAAATCAAGTGTCAAGGCACAATCCACTAAGACACCCCCCGTTGAGAACAAGAAAAAAGATAAGAACCCTAATAGGTGGACATCTACAGGATGCAGTTTTTCAAAAACTGAGACTTCCGCTGCATCTGATACGAAAACTACGTCTAGATCTTACCTTAGGTGGATTCCTACGGGAAAAGTGTTTAAAACAGTTGGTCTTAGATGGATTCCCACAGGAAAGATTTTTGATAGTTGCACCAAGACAAGTAATCGTGTAAATCATCAGGATAAGGAAGTAGAAACCACTACAACCATTGATAGCAAACACCCTAAATGTGAGGAAACATTTACTTCTAACACTGTTATTTGTGAAACCTCTTCGTCGTTGGTTGCAGGTGATTCAACTATCTCAGAACCCAATTCTTCAAAGGGTTCAAATTCTGTAAATTCTTTAAAATCATTCTTTCAATCTTCTATTTTTGATTTTCCATTTCTTTTATAAAAACAAAAACAAAATACAAAATTTGAAAAACCAACAAAAAGAAAATACAAAAATAGAAAATTTCAAAAATCCAAAAACAATATAAAATCAAAAAATCCAAAAATATTCGTCTCACGACAAGTCTCTCGTATAATCGATATTATGTACGTTTCTAGAAATGTCATTCAACAATGACACGGATATGTACATATGCTTGAGCGGGAGTTCATTTAAATGTTTCTAAAACATGCCGTTTCTCAAATTTCTTCACGATGGCTTTCTTATACTTCAGTACGAAACCCGAGCTTCAATGATGACTTCTGATTATTTCAGATCAGGACTCGAACGTTCAAAACCGAAATCTTTTTCAAAAAGTTCGAGTATAAACAAACGAAAAGATTTCAAACAAAAACTCGTTTTTCACAAAATGACTTGTGTACACCTTACAGTGCACAACTCAAGCTTTCAAAGAAAGGAAAGTGCTACGCAAAAATGATTTTTCATCAACAAAGTGCACTTATCCTAAAAATGGACACTGTTGTACACCTCAGTGCGACATTCCTATTCAAACAAAGAGAAGTCTTTGTTTTTCAAAAACCTTGATGCAAAGTTCAACAAATCGAAAATTTTTTGCATTTTTAGAATTTGGCTTAAGAAGACTCCTTCCCTCTAAACTGTTTGCAAAAGATTAAACTTCTCAAAACATATGCGAGTTCTGAGGGGGAGTATTACAAAAGAAAAATGTTCCAATTTCATGCAAAAACAAATCCGTCTCTCTCTCCAAAAGCTTTTCATTAATCAGTTGATATAAAAAATATCACGATATGCTATTTTTGAGGGGGAGAAGACGTGATTAAAATGTGATGTAAAACGTGATTCATTATGTGATAAAAAAATGTTTAAGGATTGTGACAAGAATCTCGAGCTCTTTTGAGATGACTTAAATGTCCGTGCTAGACTCAGTATTGACCCTCGAATTGACGAAACTTATATGTCTGTAATTGAAAAGACTTGTCCTGTACGGGTAGTAATTTCAAGCTGGTCTAACCAGTGATGTAAACGTGTCTCGAATAGGACTTGTCTAAGTAGAATGTACCAATTAGATAAACTTTCTTTGGACTTGACCAGGCCGGGTAATAATTTCAAGCTAGTCTAACTAGTGATGTAAACGTGTCTCGAATCGGTCTTGTTCACTTAAAGTCGATCAATTCAAAAAGTGCCAACTCTACCCAACATGTGCAAATTTATCGTAAAAACTTATGAGCACATGTGAAGGGGGAGTATTTCAATGAAATCAAAAACTCTCAAAGTGTTAACAAAAATGTTTCATTATCATAAACACTTTGAGAAGATTTTCAGATATTTGGTTCAATGGCAACAATAGGATAGTCATGGTGATATAAGGTGACTAAGGTTAGGAAAAACCGTCCTATGATCCGCCAGAGCCGGAGGGATCTACCCAAGGACAATTCCAATAGATAATAATTAGAAGTCCTTAGGTATGATACGAAAAAAAAGGAGTAAAGAATGAAAGGAGAAAGAAGGGGTTGAAGAATTAAAAAGAAAAATAATGAAAAGGGTGAAAAGAAATAGCCCTCCATATGTTCAACCTTAGGCCAGACACCGGGTTCAACTCATATGCTACTGGTTGTTACTAAGGTGACACCGGTATTGAAGACAAGACGTCATGGACCCAGTGACGCACTGCACTTAAACCTTCTAGCCACTCGGGTATCTCTCAAAAGGTACTTGTTTCATTCTCACGGAGAACCCTTGTAATCTATCGACCTGTCTCTTAGAGATGGTTGATATTGAAAAGGAGGCGCTATGCTCCATACCTCCGCATAGGAAACCAAATGTGCACTTATTGAGTCTAGAGCCCCGAGATTCATCAAAGATCTCTTAGGAACACATAATATCTCTACACTGGTGATTCTACATCAATGGATACCAGTTGTAAATTATCGAGTCCTACGCAGATCTTAGCAATCTGCCAGAACGTTTATGAGAGGATTTACTTATGTATTTCTCAATGATTGAACGGAAATTCCTGCCAGGGTCAACATCAAACAGCCCTGATAGCAGGTCACTTCGGTAATTCTTTATGGGTTACGCTTAGTGTTCACGGTGGTTCCAAACGGTCTACAGTCGTGNTCCTACATTATATCAGAGTCTTGTAGGTTCTCTCCAGTATCTCACTTTTACTAGACCTGATAGCAGGTCACTTCGGTAATTCTTTATGGGTTACGCTTAGTGTTCACGGTGGTTCCAAACGGTCTACAGTCGTGGGGTGATCTCCAACGACTCACCTAATCGTGGGTGTACTTTGGTATGTCTGTGTAAGCCCTTTCGGGGGTATCCAATTAGGAACGGCCATGGTAAGGATTAGAAGGAGTCTTCACACTATGCTGTTGACGATCTCTAATTCCGAACCTGTAAGTACCGGATGTTTTATTGCTAACTGTTTTATGCAGGTACAACCACCACACTAGCTTCCACATGCTTATACATACATCTCAAAGTCAAAGAAAGTTCTCACCAAAGATCGATGCATAGAAGAGGTCAAAGAAAGATTCTACGTCATGTGAAGAATCTACAAAGTTAAGTGACAAAGATCAAAGTAAAAGAACGGGAACAACAAATGTATGTATGACAAAGACTAAAGACGTATGAGCATGTTGGAAAGGCATCTAACCCACAAAGACAAAGATGTGACGAAAGGCAGATGGATCAACCACAACAAAGAACAAAGAACGAAGTAAAATCAATCATTAAAGATCACAAAGCATGAAGGAACAAAGACTAAAGACTATTCTACATCGACACACATAGCTTGACAACAAAGAACAAAGAAGACAAAATCACATGGAGCTTCATTCGAACAACCATCCCTTAGGGGGAGATTGTTAGTATTTAAGATTTATAGAAAAGTGATGGTCGTTCTCATATTTGTAATATAGCGTGTCGTGTGTAAGAAATAGTTATAGTCTAAGCTAGTTGGGCATTGGACTTGGTAAACTAGCATGTCATGTGTTATATTATGTAAGTCTATTAAGAAGTAAACATAAACCAAGTCCAAGCCCAAGCCCATAGAAAGCCCATCCATTAAGCATATGATGGATGTATAAAAGGCACATACCTAGTCATTTGTATGTGTGCTTGTGTGTGTAAGTGTGTGTTTTATATGAAATATTCTCTCTTGTTTTCATCTTACTTTCTCTCTCTAAAACACATACATATATATCATCAAGTCACCAATTCTCAACCAATATAAGTGTGATAAAGTTGTTATATTTACGGTCCTACAAGATCACTAATACAAGCACAATATGTAGTAAAGATGGTGACTTGATGATATATATGTATGTGTTTTAGAGAGAGAAAGTAGTAAGAGAAACTAGAGAGAATTTCATATAAAACACACACTTACACACACAAGCACACATACAAATGACTAGGTATGTGCCTTTTATACATCCATCATATGCTTAATGGATGGGCTTTCTATGGGCTTGGGCTTGGACTTGGTTTATGTTTACTTCTTAATAGACTTACATGATATAACACATGATATGCTAGTTTACCAAGTCCAATGCCCAACTAGCTTAGACTATAACTATTTCTTACACACGACACACTATATTACAAATATGAGAACGACCATCACTTTTCTATAAATCTTAAATGCTAACAGCTATTATTCATAGCTTCATGGTTTAACTCTTAAACCTACGAGCTCACCAACTTTGTGTTGACATTTTTGAGTATCCATTTTCAGGTGTTAGGAACGAAGTTGCTCTAGGAGGTTTAGTATTGGCCTGGCTTAGCAGACATAAGACAAGACTCTTCCGGGTTGTGTTCCCGAGGAGTTATGCATATGGGAATGTCCCTCTAAGACTTGAGTATTGTGAACTTATGTAGTAAGACTTGTATTCACCCAAATTATGGGATTGTACCTTTGACTTGTGTTGTGATGTTATACATTTGGTATTTCTCTATTATGACACCATGTGTTCTTGATCTTGAAGTTATACCCATTAAATGACATTCCGCTGCGCCATTTTTGGGGTGTGACACAGATTCATTTGAGTTACCATCAGACCCTGGTGGATGCACACTACCCTCTCTACCAAAAACAGATGTTGTATTTTCAGGATGGGGTATAAAACTATTTGAATCTTCATCATTGGGAGTTGAAGTTTTGGTTGCTATTTCAGACTCAAAAGAATCAAAAAAGTTCAAATTTCTCACATCAGAATTATCCTCATAAATAGAAGAACTATTTTGACTCATTTTAAAAGGAAACACAGTTTCATAAAATTTGACATCTCTTGAGTACAAAATAGACCTATTTTCAAGACTTAACAACTTATAAGATTTTTTACCACTTGCATAACCAATTAAAACACATTTCTCAGATCTCTCAGAGAATTTATCAGTATCTGTTAAAATTGTGGTAAAACACAAGAAACCAAAACTTCTAAGATGAACAAGACTAGGTTCCCTACCATATACCATACAAAAAGGAGATTTTCCATTCTAACAGAGGAAGGTAACCTGTTGATCAAATAAGTAGCAGTTAAGATACATTCGGACCAAAAAACTAGAGGAATCCCCCCTTGAAACATAAGACTTCTGGCAACATTAAGCAGATGTCTATGTTTCCTCTCAGCAATACCATTTTGCTGAGGGGTATATGCCACAGAAGTTTGATGAATTATTCCCATAGTGTTAACAAAATCATTCATTTTGTTATTTATAAATTCAGTACCATTATCAGATCTTATGACCTTAACCTTTTTATCAAACTGGGTTAAAACCATATTAAAAAACCTGACAAACATGTCAAAAACTTCATCTTTCCTCTTAAGCAAATATACCCAAACAGACCTACTATAATCATCAGCCACAATTAAGAAATATCTATAACCTTTCCTGCTAATCACCTTATAAGGCCCCCAAACATCAAAATGTATTAATTCACCAAAAACTTTAGATTTATGTTCACTTAATGAAAAAGAATCTCTAGTTTGTTTGGCCTTGTGTCAAACATCACAAGGACCATTATGATCAACATTGGTAAGCTTAAGAGAATTTTTAAGTAATTTTAAAACCTGATTAGCAGGGTGGCCAAGCCTATTGTGCCAAACTTCTTTAGAAACAAAGCAAACAAAAAACTCACTTTTGGACACACAAGCAGACATGCTAGAATTCTCATTAAACAAATAAAGACCACCAAATTCACTACCAGTCCCCAGCACTTTCTGCTTTTTCAAATCCTGAATATAGCAAGTAGTTTCATCAAAACCAACACTGAGTTTACTATCTTTAATTAAGTTGTTAACATATAACAAACTAACACAATACTCAGGTACCACAAGAACATCAAACAAAACCACATCCTTATTAAGTCTCAGATTGCCAACATATCCTTAGAACTATTAGTTAAATGTTGATTAGCCCCAGAGTCTATAATCCATCCCAAATGATAATTCACGCCATTCAACTTAACATTAGCATAGAAAAATTGACAAAAATTCTGATTAAAGAAAACACTGCAGTTAAAGAAAGAACAAGAACTACTTGCCATATTGGCATGAGCAGTGCTAGGTTTCTCATTCAAAAGATTCAGTAACTTCATGACCTGTTCATTAGTGAAAGACAGAGTACCAGTACTAGTTATTATATCATTATTAACCACATTAGCACTTTTTGGATCATTGGTCTTATTTGAAAAAGGTTTAAGATTTGGATTCTTTTTGAATCCTGGAGGATAACCAATGATCTCAAAACATCTATCAACTGTATGTCCTTTTAAACCACAATTAGTACACAAAAGACTACCATAATTTCCCCTATTACTGTTTCCAAGATTATTATTATTATTCCAAGTACCAGAATTCCTTTTCCAATTAGTATTCTTATTATCATTGGTTCTAGAAACAAAAGCAGACACCTGAGCCTTCTCAGTTTTCATAGAAGTGATAGGAATCCCTCTATGGGATTCTTCCCTAGAGATAATCACAAAAGCATCTTTAACCTCAGGAAGAACTTCCCTGGTTAAGATGATGCTTCTTATGGGTTGATAGACATCATCAAGACCCATAAGAAACTGCATCAATTTCAAAAATTTACCATGATCAATTAACTCTTGCCTAGCCTCACAAGTACAATCAGGAAGTTTAGTCAAAATATCAAATTCTATCCAAAGAGAATTCAATTTATGATAATACTCAGAAACAGGTAAACCACCTTGTTTAAAACAGTTAATCTTTTGAAGCAAATTAAACACAACAGATCCATTAATTCTATCATAGGTATCTTTTAAGTCTTTCTACACAACAGAAGCATTATCAGAGAAAACATGACCATGATAAACATCCTGAGTCAAAGAAGTTAAAATCCAATTCAAGACCACAGCATTACACCTATCCCACTATGCCTCTAAAAGAGGACTAGCAGCATAATCAGACCTAAGACAAGAACCATCAAGAAATCCTATCTTATTTTTAATTTGCATAGCCAATTTCATAGCACTAGACCAAACCCTATAGTTTTCTACACCAGACAACTTAATGGTCACAATAGAAGCACAATTAGAATCATTAGGATGCAAGTGAAGAGGATTACTCTGATCTAAATTACTAATCATAATAGCCATGATGCAAAGCAAATAAGCACACAAGGAACAAGAAATAGTAAACAAGAAAAAACAGAAATAACAAACTAAACAGCCTAGCAAACTAAAATTAAACAATAACCAACTAACAGAACCAACAACACCAACAAAACTCAACTTCCAACAATCCCAATGATGAGACGAAAAATGTTACGTTTTTAGGGGTCGGTTTGAGTCCTAATTCGTATGTTTTTGGTTTGGATTTCACCCAAAGTCGTTTCTTTTCTCATTTTAGGTACTTTTGAAGGGAAAATCACAAAAGAAGCATTTTCGGGCGTTTTCGGAGTGAAAAAGTGCGGAAAACAACAAAAACTCAAAAGACCTTAAAGATCACAGAAGGTGACGCCGTCATATGCGTCGTAAAATGGTACTTTTTAGGACCTTTCATTTAATAGGACCAAGGATGAAAGCGTTTCATGTAAGGCGGAGGGCGTTGTATAGTCAAAGCGTCTCTAATATCTCAAACCCTTATGAAACCAATTTTATGGTCGTATACTATGTACTACTGAACAACCAATGGTCCTACATAAAACATATTAGGAACTTTACATTGTTTTGACATGGATACTTATTTTAATCTTTTGAGACACATAAAAACGTCCTAAAAGTATGTTAGGACGCTTTTATGATGTAACATCATAGCTATTTTAGCAACCAAGAAGGGTCCTAATTAACTCAAATAAGATTATGATAACCAATTTTATAGGCGCATAAATAGTCTATAAACAACCCAAATAACGTCCTAATAAAAACATATTAGGGACACTTTTCAATGTTCTAACATGTGGTAACCTACTTTTAATCTTTTGATACCACATACAAGCGTCCTTAAATGTTAAATCTTTAGGACGGTTATCAGTATACCATGATAGTTACTTTAACACAAAAAAGGGCCAATTATCCAAATACGATTATGAAAACCAAATTTGTCATGGTCCACTAATATTCTA
>LBNU01014208.1:268881-279850 GCA_014162995.1 Artemisia annua | reverse complement strand
ATACTTTGACGGGTCTAACTTCCTTTTTAAGGAATGTTAACAACTTCAAGTTAGTTATTAGGGCTAGTTATCACCTAAAAGCTGATAATGGATCCCTTTAACTAAGCAACGTAAACGTGTCCCTAGGGTATATGTCTATTAAGAGTGGATCAATTCAAAAAGTGCAACTCACCCCGACATGTGCAAATTTCTATCTAAAACCTATGAGCACATGTTAAGGGGGAGCATTTGAAAATCATAAAACTCTTAAAGTGTTAGCAAAATGCGTTTCTTAATCATAAACACTTTGAGAGAATTTTCAATGATTTGGTTGATGGCAACATAGGATAGTCATGAAGGTATAGGGTGACTCAGGTTAGGAAAATCGTCCTATGATCCGCAAGAGCCGGAGGGATCTACCCAAGGACAATACCGAATAGATAGTATTAGAAAGTCCTTAGGTATGATTATGAAAAATGAAGATAAATGAGAAAGGAGAAAGAAGGGGTTGAAGAATTAAAAAGAAATGAAATGAGAAAGGGTGAAAAGAAATAGCCCTCCATTTATTCAACCTTAGGGCAGAAACCGGGTTCAATTCATATTCTACTGATTGTTGCTAAGGCGACATCGGTATTGAAGACAAGACGTCATGGACCCAGTGACGCACTGCACTAAACCTTATAACCACTCAAGTTCTCTCGAAAGAGCTTGTTTCATTCTCACGGGGAACCCTGCATAATCTATCGACCGCTCATTACGAGCCATGTTGATATTGAAACAGGAGACACCGCTCCAGTCTCCAACAACCAAATCATGCACTTATCGAGTCTAGAGCCACGAGATGCATCAAAAGATCTCATAGGAACACGTGCTACTTCTACACTGGTGGTTCAACATTAAGGACACCAGCTGTAATATTATGAGTCCTACGCAGATCTTAGCAACCTGCCAAGAACACTTATGAGGGAAAATACGTATGTAATTCCCAGTGATTGAGTGGAAATTCCTGCCAGGGTCAACATCAAACAGCCCTGAAAGCAGGTCACTTCGATAATTCCTTGTGGGTTACGCTTAGTGATCGCGGTGGTTTCAAATGGTCTACAGTCGTGGAGTGATCTCCAGCGACTCACCTAATCGTTGATCTACTTAGTTAGATCTTGTAAGCTCTTTCGGGGGCATCCGATTTAGGAACGGCCTTGGTGAGGATTAGAGAAAGTCATCACACTATGCTGTTGACAATCTCGAAGTCCAAACCTGTAAGTACCGGATGATTTGTTGCTAACTGTTTGCTTGAAGGAATTCTGACGGTTGCAGTTGATTGCTGAAAAGATGTCGATCCATCACCTCATGCTCACACTTCGACATCATATTCAAAGAAATCATGATCATTGAAAGGGCCTCAACTATGCTTCCACAACTCTGATGCTGAAGATCATGATCCTGAAAAGTGTGAGCATGCAAATACTAAGATGTCCACGTTACATGGAGACGATACTGCACAAAGATGACTTGGAGACACACATTTGGATGATAAACACAAAGAATCTTCAAAGATCATCCAAGATATAAAACAAGTCATCAAAAGTCCACTGCTGAAAGCACAAAGTTTATGACAATGAAGAATCGGAGACTACGAGCTACAAAAATATCGTCAGTGATTAGAATGCTAGGACTCAATGTATAATTTCCGGGGTGACCTCCCTTAGGGGGAGATTGTTAGGAATTCAATTATTCATATTAAATACTCGGTCACCCCGTGTATAGTTTGGCATTATGTAGCTCGTAGTATTTATCGTTTTAGCTAGTAGTTTATTAGTTTATGTAACACCGTGGAGGACGGACGGTTCTTTACCCACTGTACACCCGATCCACAGCTCGTAGGAGAGCATTTTATTGTAAACTATATAAAGCCCTTCCCACACATGGGAAGGGTTGGAGCTTCCATTCTATCAATCTAATTTTTCATTTTTCTGTCATCACTTTCTCTCTCTAGGAATACCTTCCAACTTCTCTTCATCTCTCTACTTCTTTTATTACTATTCGATCCATATACACAAGAACCATACATGTTACTATTATGAATATCCTACACGGGTAACGAAGTTTGATTATTTATATAAAACATATTTCTAAAGAGCTCATAAAGTTTATACTATGGGTCTTTTTTATGTTTTGATGTATGATAATATGATATGATATATTTATTGGAATTGATATCTTTTTCTAAGATCAAACTAGGTAGCATCATGTTTATAAAAGAAGAAAACGCAACAAGGTGTAGAAATCGTACATATTGATAAATGATGAAAGTTGAGAGATAGCAAGCTACATGTATGGTAAATTGTAGAAAATAGTGTTACAAGCAAGGTTACTGAATAAAACTTGACAAATAAGTTGATGTACATGATGGTCCTTTTTGGCTGTACACCAAACTAGCATGATACGACCCTAATTTTCAAAATAAAGAAAAGTATTTTTCTCATTTGGATTATCCGAATTTATGTGACCACAATTTACAATAGTTAACAAAAAGAATTTTTGAATTTTCTAAATCAAGATAAAGCGAGTAAATCAAAACTGATCTAAACAAGGATTTCGTCTTTTACAAGTAAACGGTGTTATCGAATTTACCCTTGGTTATCGAATTTTGTCCTAATAGTTGACGTTTGTTTTACTTTCATGACAAAACTTCAAATGGCCATTACTTTTGAACCGTAACTTTGTTTTCAGCGAAATACATGTCAAAACGACCGGAACAGCCTGAATATTGTGAGGTTACCCTACTATGTCGGGTAACGAAATTTGATTATTTGCATAAAAGATATTTCTAAAGAGCTCATTAAGTTTATACTGTGGGTCTTTTTTATGTTTTGATGTATGATAATATGATATGATATATTTGGAAGGGATATCTTTTTCTAAGATCAAACTACGTAGCATCATGTTTATAAAAAAAGAAAACACAAAAAGGTATAGAAAATAGTACATATTGATAAATGATGAAAGTTGAGAAATAGCAAGCTACAGGTATGGTAAATTGTAGAAAATAGTGTTACAAGCATGGTTACTGAATAAAACTTGACAAATAAGTTGATGTACATGATGGTCCTTTTTGGCTGTACACCAAACTAGTATGATACGACCCTAAATTTTCAAAATAAAGAAAAATATTTTTCTCATTTGGATTATCCGAATTTATGTGACCACAATTTACAATAGTTAACAAAAAGAATTTTGAATTTTCTAAATCAAGATAAAGCGAGTAAATCAAAACTGATCTAAACAAGGATTTCGTCTTTTGCAAGTAAACGGTGTTATCGAATTTACCCTTGGTTATCGAATTTACTCTTCAGAGTTGACTTTTGTTTTACTTTTTACGACAAAACTTCAAACGACCATTACTTTTGAACCGTAAATCCGTTTTCATTGAAATACATGTCAAAACGACCGAAACAGCCTGAATATTGTGAGGTTACCCTACTATGTCAGGTAACGAAATTTGATTATTTGTATAAAAGATATTTCTAAAGAGCTCATTAAGTTTATACTGTGGGTCTTTTTTATGTTTTGATGTATGATAATATGATATGATATATTTATTGGAAGGGATATCTTTTTCTAAGATCAAAATAGGTAGCATCATGTTCATGAAAAAAGAAAACACAAAAAGGTGTAGAAAATAGTACATATTGATAAATGATGAAAGTTGAGAAATAGCAAGTTGCATGTATGGTAAATTGTAGAAAATAGTGTTACAAGCATGGTTACTGAATCAAACTTGACAAATAAGTTGATGTATAGTATTGTCCTTTTTGGCTGTACACCAAACTAGCAATATACGACCCCAATTTTCAAAATAAAGAATAAGTATTTTTCTCATTTGGATTATCCGAATTTTTGTGACCACAATTTACAATAGTTAACAAAAAGAATTTTGAATTTTCTAATCAAGATAAAATGAGTAAATTAAAATTGATCTAAACAAGGATTTCGTCTTTTGCAAGTAAACGGTGTTATCGAATTTACCCTTGGTTATCGAATTTACTCCTCAGAGTTGACTTTTGTTTTACTTTTTATGACAAAACTTCAAACGGCCATTTTTTTGAACCGTAATTTCGTTTTCAGCGAAATCCCTGTCAAAAAGATCGTAACAGCCTGAATATTGTGAGGTTACCTAACTATGTCAGGTAGCGAAGTTTGATTATTTGTATAAAAGATATTTCTAAAGAGTACAAAAATTATACTGTGGGTCTTTTTTATGTTTTGATGTATAATAATATGATATGTTATATTTATTGGAATGGATATCTTTTTCTAAGATCAAACTAGGTTGCATCATGTTCATAAAAAAAGAAAACACAACAAGGTGTAGAAAATAGTACATATTGATAAATGATGAAAGTTGAGAAATAGCAAGCTGCATGTATGGTAAATTGTATAAAATAGTGTTACAAGCATGGTTACTGAATAAAACTTGACAAATAAGTTGATGTACAGTATGGTCTTTTTTAGCTGTACACCAAACTAGCATGATACGACCCCAATTTTCAAAATAAAGAAAAGTACTTTTCTCATTTGGATTATCCGAATTTATGTGACCACAATTTACAATAGTTAACAAAAAAAAAATTAATTTTCTAAATCAAGGTAAAATGAGTAAATCAAAACTGATCTAAACAAAGATTTCGTCTTTTCAAGTAAAAGGTGTTATCAAATTTACCCTTGGTTATCGAATTTACTCCTCAGAGTTGACTTTTTTTTTTAATTATTTTTTTTTACGACAAAACTTCAAATGGCCATTACTTTTGAACCGTAACTCTGTTTTCAGCGAGATACCTGTCATAACGACCGGTACAGCCTGAATATTGTGAGGTTACCCAACTATGTCGGGTAACGAAATTTGATTATTTGTATAACAGATATTTCAGAAGAGCTCATAAGGCTTATACTGTGGGTCTTTTTTATGTTTTGATGTATGATAATATGATATGATATATTTATTGGAATGGATAACTTTTTCTAAGATTAAACTAGGTAGCATCATGTTCATAAAAAAAGAAAGCACAACAAGGTGTAGAAAATAGTACATATTGATAAATGATGAAAGTTGAGAAATAGCAAGCTACATGTATGGTAAGTTATAGAAATAGTGTTACAAGCATGGTTACTGAATCAAACTTGACAAATAAGTTGATGTACAGTATTGTCCTTTTTGGCTGTACACCAAACTAGCATGATACGACCCCAATTTTCAAAATAAAGAAAAATATTTTTCTTATTTGGATTATCCGAATTTATGTGACCACAATTTACAATAATTAAAAAAAAAAGATTTTTGAATTTTCTAAATCAAGATAATTGGGCGTTACCATTTGAGATTATGTGATATGTTAGCGACTATGCCATAGGGGCTGTGTTGGTTCAAAAGATATATAAACGTTTTCAACCCATTTACTATGCTAGCAAAACCTTGAACCCTGCACAAGAAAACTACACCATTACAAAAAAAGAACTCTTAGCTTTAGTTTTCGCTTTTGTTAAGTTTCGACAATATCTAGTCTTATCAAAAACCATCATTTTCACTGATCACTCAGCCCTGCGATACCTTTTCTCAAAACAAGATGCTAAACCACGATTAATTCGTTAGATACTGTTACTACAAGAATTTGATATCGAGATCCGCGACAAGAATGGCGCTGAAAACCTAGCAGCAGATCATCTCTCTCATCTAGAGAACTCTGACCTTAGTGAATTAGATGTTAGTGAAATTCGGGACTCATTTCCTGAAGAGCAACTTATGTTGATCAACGATTCTCAGCCATGGTACGCAGATTATGCTAATTATTTAGCAAGTAGGGTTATTCCAGATCACATGACTAAACAGAAGAGGAAAAGGTTCTTCGTTGAATTAAAATATTATTTCTGCGATGAACCCTTCCTGTTTCGTAGATGTCCTGATCAGATCATCAGGCGTTGTATTGCTTGTAGAGAAGCAATTAGGATCATTAAGGAATGTCACGCTGGGCCTTCTGGGGGGCATAATGGAATAAGTACTACTGCACGAAAAGTTTTCGATGCAGGATTCTATTGGCCAATAATATTTCGTGATGTGAAAGGGTTAATACAAGCTTGTGACGCATGCCAAAGGGCTGGAAATATCTCAAGGAAAGATGAACCGCCCCAGAATTATATACAAGTTTGTGAAATTTTTGACGTTTGGGGAATCGACTTTATAGGACCTTTTCCATCGTCCAGAGGAAATGAATATATCCTAGTAGCCAATGATTATGCGTCCAAATGGGTTGAAGCACAAGCACTTAGAACTAATGACGCTAGGGTAGTCATTCATTTCCTATAAAAATTGTTTGCAAGATTTGGGATCCCCAAGGCTCTCATTAGTGATAGGGAAACCACTTTTGTAATGCCCAAATGGAAAAGGTCATGAAATGATATGGGGTCTCTCATAGATTTTCGACCGCATACTACCCTCAGACTAATGGGCATGTTGAAAATACCAATCGAGCAATAAAACGCATAAAAAACGATTAATCAAAATAGGAAGGATTGGTCATTTAAACGAGATGAAGCTTTATGGGCATTTAGGACGGCCTATAAGACACCTGTTGGGACAACTCCATTTCGTTTAATCTATGGAAAGGCATGCCACCTCCCGGTCGAATTAGAACATAAGGCATATTGGGCACTAAAGGCTTGCAACATGGACTACCTAGTAGCTGGAACAAACAGGTTCCTGCAACTTCAGGAGCTTGACGAATTGAGATTAAAGGCCTATGAATCATCAATAACCTACAAGGAGAGGGCTAAAAAATGGCATGATCAACGCATTAAAAGCCCTAAGGAATTCTCTGAAGGGGATAAAGTACTCTTGTACAACTCTAGGTTGAGATTATTTCCTGGCAAGCTTAAGTCTAGATGGTATGGACCATTCATAGTGAAAAGTTCCTCTAGAATGAGGAAGACATTGTCTTCGATAATGGAGTCACGTAATAAGGCACGACTTTGAGTCTAGCCACAAGACTCTTTAATAAAGAAAAGCGCTTCTTGGGAGGCAACCCAAGCTTTTTATTGTTGCTTGTTTGTTTTGTTTGATTTCATATTTATGCTCCATCTGTCTTTGTTTATTGTTCATGTCTCAAATAAATTATGAAAATGCTATATTTTGTCTTTAACCTCGTCTTAATTACATATAAATGTATTTTGCAAAAAAGATAAGTGTAGGGAAGATCATATTGGTTTTTAAGAACAAATTGAACATGAACGATAACAAATAAAGATTAGCATATATATTTGTGTTTGTTAGATTCAAATGCTTGTATCGAGTCACAATGAATGTTCTGCAGTTTTTTCAGGTTTTAATACTTAAATTTTTCTAGAAAAAAAATATAAAAAATCTGTCAGATCATACCTGACGGCGTCAGGCCTTATAACCTTTGTATCTGCACAGTTTTCCAGGTTTCGTTTTTCTGCTGAAAATCTTATATTTTTGAAAAAAATTTAGAATTTTAAATATCCAGGAACTTGTAGACATTTATTTTGCAAGCATTATATCTTACTTTGCTTTCTTAAATTTAATTTTATATTTAGATTTTACCGCCGCTTTTATGCGAGGTTTTGTGTTTTGTTTTCTTAGTTAATTACAGGTTATATTGGACAAGAAGATAAAGATGAAGTTGGAAGAGCATTGATTGGATTTTATTTTCTTAAAGGAAAATTTAACCATGTTTCACATCGTCCATACCGAGCAAATCACGGGAGTACTAGTTTCTTTTTTTACTTTATCTTATTTTTATGCTTTTATAGGAACATTGGGGACAATGTCCAGTTTACGTGTAGAGAGGGTAAATGGGATACCTTAGAAGCTATAACTCCACTTGATGTTTTTTTTTTGTTTAAAAGTAAATGTGTAATAAAACTATGAGAAATACTTTTTAAGGCAAATTTGGCACCAAATTTAAACTTTTTTACAACATATAAGAGTGAAACTTTAGTTTTAATGAACGTCTAATGGATAGGAATTATATTACTAGCACAAAAACCCTACCGCTAAAAAATTTCCACCCCAAAAATGTGAGGTTCGCCTTTAGATCTTTAGAAAAAAACATTCACTTTTGATGCTTATTACTGTACCGGTAGTATATAGATTCTAGAACTTGCGTTTGTGATACATCCCAAAACCGCTAGTGAGACTACATTCGTGTAGTTATGATTTACTAAATGATAAGAGGCATTAGGATAACCCTTTGTTTTAAACCTGTTTTACAATTACATCGATCACATCAGTCAAATAATTTTCCCACACCTTTGTGATGTACTCATCTTTAGTACACGAAACCCCTAGTACACCCCTCAGAGCCTATCCTTTTTGCGGTTCTCGTGATATTTCGGTGGATTCCGAAATATCAATGAAGAACATTGTTTATAATCCACCCCCAAATGTACACCCAAATTGCCTTAGCCTACCTTGTATGCACTCATTTTAAGTGCATTATTGTTACAACTTATATGTTTAAACCCTTGTTCAATTGTCTACTTGGTTACATGGTTGCTAAGTCGAGTCATATCTTGTAAATACTGTTTTGGGATGATTGGGACTTATGGGTAAATGTACTAGTCGTTACAAAGTGAAAGGGGAAATCATTACCCTTATATACTTAACGTTTTAAAGTACTCAAAATGTATTAATTTTCTTAATTCGGGTCATTAGTTAGTTATGTGTAAAGTATGTAAAAGTTCAAGTGTAGGGAGGATGCAAGATCCCTTTGATGTATTATTTTGGATGGTACAGTAAAAGTGTATGAAAAAAAAATAGAATAAAGAAAAGTAAAAAAACATACGGGCTACCATCCGCGTCTTTCATTTACGTTTAAGTCAATATAGTGTCTTAAAAAATACAAAAAAAGTTAATAGTTAGCGAGCTGAGTCGAGTCTTTGCTTAGCAACGCCTCATTGTACATGTAATTCACCAAGACGATTGACAGCCACAAGTAAAATTCCCTTTATCCAACTGATGTAGCAAAACTAAGCGGTGAAGCTTAAGAACCACGGATCGTTGTCCCAACGAGCGTTGAAATTGATCTAGTCACTCAAGTCNATATGACTCGACTTAGCAACAACGAAACTAATTAGATAATTGACAAGGGTTTAACAAATAACAATAATGCACTAAAGGTGAGTGCATACAAGGTAGGCTAAGGCGATTTGGTTGCACATTTGGGGTGGATTGTAAACAAATTCTTCCTTTAAGTATGATGCTTAAAGTTAGAAACGAAAGGGATAGGCTCTGAGGGGTGTATGATGTAGCAAAACTAAGCGGTGAAGCTTAAGAACCACGGATCGTTGTCCCAACGAGCGTTGAAATTGATCTAGTCACTCAAGTCGTGAGTTATGTGAGATGAATGGGTTGAAAAGAGTTGAATTTGTTTTAATTACACTACGAAAGTTTTGCATAAAATATAAATGAAATAAAGAACAATAAGAAAGGGAATAAGTTTAACTATGAAAGAAAACATGAGACTAAGTGAAGCGAAAAAGGAAATAAAAGTTTAAACTTAAGAAAGGATTAAAGAAAATGTTTTTGTTGTTTTGTATTTAACTAACGAAAGAAAATTAAACTAAGTTAAAAAGTTCAAAAGAAAATTCGACAGAGTAACGGTAAGAAATGGATAAAAGAAAACTCCACTCGATGAACGATGGAGTGCAAACAAGCCTAGCTCGGCTTTAGAAATAAACAAGACACGACAATAAAAGACTAAGACTCGAAAACTAAAGAAAATAAAAAAAAACAAAACTCGCTATACAAGAAAAATGAAACTCGCTATGCTAGGACAAAGACAAAACTCGCTATCCTAAATGAGAAACCATACTCGCTACTACTTGAAGATAAATCAAACTCGCTACCCTAAATAAGAAACCAAACTCGCTATTACGAAATGGAAACAAACTCGCTATGACCAAGTAAGTCAAACTCGCTAAGCTACTTGTGAAGACCTTACTCGCTACATACTTCGAAAGCAAACTCGCTATGCACTATGGAAACCATACTCGCTAGGGACAAAGTAAGAATCATACTCGCTAGATAGCCAAGACCAAACTCGCTATCAAAAACAAATAGCATACTCGCTATATCAAAAGTGCCAAACTCGCTATAAAACCCTAAGATACTCTAAACTCGCTATAAAACCCTATTTCTTTGAAAATATTTTACGTAACATGCAAAAAAATAAATATCTAAATTTTACGTAAGAAAAACTTAAAACTAAAAAGTGACTCAATGAAAACTTATTTAGACTCAATATTAAGCTAACCAAAAACTCAAAATAAGCTATATTAATCTAGTTTAACCAAAATAAGATTTTTATATTTCTAGGGCTTGTAACTCAAAAACTAATTTAGACTCTAGACTCAAAATAAAGGAAGTGTAAAAACTAAAGACAGGATGATTAAGCAACTTGTAAATAAGCTAAAATAACATGCAGCAACACAAAGCTTCTCCCACTAAGCTAACCCCACAAGCCCACCGCAGAGAATATCTAGCAGCCCAACCACCCAATGATAGACTACAAGGCCACAAGAATTATTCTTCCATGCAAAGGTGTGCAACTTCGTGAGCTCATAATGAATCAAGTGAAGCAAAAAGAGATATAGCAAGATGCAAAAGAAATAAAGTAAAGATTGAAATAAGCTAAGTAATAAGCACAGTAGAGACTTTGAAAATGAAAAGCTTGCACATAAAAATAAGTTCCTTACACTACAATAAAGCTAAAGCTAATTCTACAATCTAAAATTATGCTAAAACTAATCTTAAGCTACTCCTACTTAGTGAAAAGTGAGAAGAGGGGAGTAATTTAAGGGAGCCATGGAAGGGCTTGCCCTTCTTTACAACTTGACATCTAGCCTACCGATCTTCTAATTTCAATACATACACATAGCATAAACTAGAGATACGACCTAATTAACATTTCCATCAACA
>LBNU01014208.1:249473-267056 GCA_014162995.1 Artemisia annua | reverse complement strand
AACACAACAAGTTACATTGAACATAACAAGTTAAGTCAAAACACGACATACACCATAATAGTTGTGACAACCTACAGCAACACCATACGAGGGTGGGGGGAATCACCAGAGTGAGCTTTTGGTAGACACAACCATATGAAGGTGTAGCTTGACAAAAGTACATAGAGTACACAAAACATACAAAGAAGATAAAACTGGGCATCCTTAAAGGAGCCAGACCTAAACCTAACAGATCTAAAGTCGAAACCCAAAGCAGCATCAAGCCATCGATGACGGACCACAACAGATCTGAGCAGAGGAGACTGGAAGGCAACTGATCTGAGCAGAACAGCGGTGGCGGCAGCGAGCGACGACAGCGAACGGCGACAGTTGGGAGATGACAGATCTGTGAGTAAGGATTTTTATTTAAGGAAGAGGAAAGTAAAAAAGAGGTCCGGACGGCCGGTCAAAACCGACCGCCGGTTATATTTAAAGTGGTGTAAAATAATGCAACCTTTTATGAGTCCAATTTGAAAATTAGAAATGTACATTTAAGGTTTCTTTTTATTTATTAATCTTTTTATTATTATTATTATTATTGGGCAAATCATTTTTTTTATTTTTTTTTATTATTATTTTTTTAACGGCGAATTTTATAAAGAAAAAAACTAGCAAGGAGCTAGAAAACCAGACATTACAAGATAATAAGATATGAGTTTTTAAACCAATCTATCCAACTAAAACTTGACTTACATTTATATCTACATCTATAATAAGATTGGGCAAATCATATTTGCTTCTTAATCTTTAGGTTACGAGTCATTACAAATTTTTGAATAACTTTTTCATGAAATGCAACATAAATTATCTTCTACATTGTAAATTTACCTTAGGACTAAAAAAGCAATTAGTTACATTATCTTTATTAGATTGCATTTTTTGCGTTGCATATTAGTTACACGCATTCACTCTTCCGAGTAATCTATTTATATATTCAACTAACCTACGAAGTACGAATACTAGTAGTTTATAAAACAACGAAAAACTTAACTTAAGAAGCAAGATAAGTAGTGGTAATTGGTAAACGAAGATATGGTCGGTTGAGTAAACGGTTTGAAACTATTTTAGGAAAAAGACAATTGGGAAGTTGGATTTAGTTTAGTTTTCAATATCTAACACGTCATGTAAAACCGACCTTAAACGGTCGACCCACCAAATTAATTAAATACCTACACAACTACACTTGTCCTATCGTTTTTCAAATGCAATTAATTTTCATTCTATTCATAGTTTGTTGTGAATTAAGGTGCCGTTTGATTTGTCGATAAAATCATAATGAGTATAGGTTTTTTTCTGGACGGCAATTTATTAAGGACTAGCAAGGAGCTAAAAAAATTACAAAATAAAAAAACTATGATTTTTCATCTAAGAGTTCTATTCAAAGTTTAAACTGCAACGATTAGAACACCAACTAAAAGACAGCTTAACAATATCATCGAAAAGAAGATCAACCCGAGGTAACTCGCTTCCAAACAGGACTTGATTACGGAATTTCCAAATAACCCACCAAGTGTTATAACAAACGCCTTCTAATAATGAGTATAGGTATGGTAAGGGGTAAAAAGAAAATAATACAAAAAATTGGATTTGTGTTCTTTTAATGTGGAAGTGTCATTCATCCCAAAAATAAATATGATTGTTTTAAAGTTATTGTTTGGTGTAAAAATTTTGAACTTTCCTTCTTTCAAATAGTATTTGTTAGATATTTGAGTAAACTGCAAAAAATGTTCTTAAATTTTGCGATTTTTGCAAGAAATTTTTCTCATTTTTAAAAAATTGCGAGAAACGTCCCTAACATTTGCGTTTTTTGTGTGTTATGCCCTTGAAGGGTTATTGTAGCTGCAAATTCACGATTTTGGCTAACACTCTTTAGTTTTTGACGTTAGTGGGCTTATGAAATGACTATTTTACCCTCCTTTTCTTTAATAGTCTCACTCCACCCGTGTAACACCCCCAAAATTTCATTACATAGCGAAAGACTAATTTGGGTGTTACGTAGAGGATCACAGTCATAATCATAGAAAACGACTCAAATGAGACGTTTTGAAAGTCATTTTATTGAATTCAAAATACGAGAGTGTTTCCATTGTTATTCAGATCACAAATAACACAATTGTTTGAAATGACTGATTAAATTTATTTTACACCACGGACTCTTGGTCAATGCCCACTCTATGCCTTGATTGCTATCTTCAATTACCTGAGATAAACATGCTAAAAAGTCAACAAAATTGTTGAGTGAATCCATAGTGTTTATGTTTAATAATCATTTTGAACATAAGATAAGTATTTCAGTAATAAAACAGGTGTTTGTGTGTGTGTGTGTGTGTGCAAATTGCCATAAGTCTCATGAACTCAACTTTAACATGTATAATGTATAATATAATACAGGGGCCCTTGGGGTAGGAGTATTGCCATTCTCCTAGTAAATCAAATAATATGCATCTGGCTATCTATCTGACTAACACAAAGGAAATCTCTCGGACTAGCACAAATGGGTTGTCAACCAAATATATCTATTTATAGTATTCACGATCACTCGTAAGTGATTAAGGCTCATGATAAAAGAGGCTTTCAAAAAGGGGCAACAGAGTGTCTTATGCAATAACATTTAGTAATAGCATACATAAAAATAAAATACTTGTGTTCCATGTGTAGCATGTATCTCCTCACGTGTTTGTAAAACATATAAAAATGTGGGAATATTAACTCACCTCAGTTGAGCGTGTGGGTAGGCAAATAAGTGGTATCAAATGCAACTTGGAAACGGCATCAACACGCAACTTAGATAATATGGGAAATCTCAGACTTTGGTGGTGTGGGTGGTTTGTGATGATTAAAAATGCTTAAGTTCCAAAACAATATTATGTATAACGAGGCATGCAGAACCCGTGCTACGCACGGGCTAAAAAGCTAATTGTTAATCGTGTATTCCTTCTGTATATTGGCGAGTGATACTTAATTATTGTTTAGTATGTTGTACGAAATGTTTTAACTTTCTTGTATAAAAATTTAAAAGTTTTAGATGTTGTTTTGGTTTTGAGGAGTTGTATTTTATATATGGGCATTAACATAATACATATATCTATATATATTGTATTAGGTTAAATCATCAATTATTCTTGCAACCTTTTCAACTTTATCTCAATTCATAACCGACTTTTAATTCTATACTAATTACTATATATCATGTGATAAATTCCGGCAAGTCTTGCACTTCTATTTCTATGTTGTATATACTTAACATTAAATGTACCGGTTTTGTTTTTCGATAAAAGTTTGAACTTTTGCTTATTTTTAAAACTCAACTTTTTTATTTGATATTATAATTTACAAACGGATTTAAGTCAAAATTATGTATTTTTCCTTTCTATTCATTACTCAATGTGATATTTTTAATATGTCGTACTTTGCTATTATAGCAAACTCATTTAATGAGCGTAAATATTGGTTTCTCACTAATGATTCTACATATAGAAAAAGAAAACACCTTGCGATGCGTGAACCTTCTTCTTTTCAAAATTCAATTGCACACGATAAATTCATTCTAATATTTCTCAAAGAGAATTCGAAAGCAACTACTTACATAAACTAATCACGCTAAAAAGTATCATTTAACCATTTAAATGTTGCTTTACATACATGCTCATGCACATTTTCTTGAATCAATTCGCACATGTGAGCTACATCAATAGAAAACGCACATAAATTACTTGTATATGAAAATGCATTAACATAATACATATATCTATATATATGCTTATCTATAACAATCACCTAAATATGTAAGAAACAAATAAAATAGTTGGTATCCCAATTTTTGGTTCCATTTATCTGAGCATGCATGATCTTTTGTGATTTTCATGGTACATGCATATGATAACTAAATTAAGAAAAAAAGAAGACCAAGTTATTTACAAAGATCTAAAAGATGTGTGAAGTATTTCCAAAATGTTGCAAAAGAGAATTTACATAGCGCTACCAACAATCAAAGATCTAAAAGATGTGTGAATTATCTTCAAATGTACATAGTAAATGTGATTTTGGCCGGTTTATATAGGCATGAATTAGGTTAAATCATTAATTATTCTTGCAACCTTTCGCAACCTTTCCACTTCATCTAAACGACTTTTAATACTATACTAAATGCCATGTGATCAATTCGGGCAACCCTTGCACTTCATCTCCTTCCATGATTGTATAGTTATTATGAGGCTGCATTGAATTCCAAGCATTAGCTATCTTGTACTCTATGCAACTACTAAACGACTCCAACTTGTTTCTAACTCTAAAAACTCTATCATCATGACTCCACATTAAATTTAGGGACTCAATCTTATAGTATTATAGATATTAACTTGACCTTATGTGTGTTGATGATAAGTTATGCTTAACTTATAGTTGTGTGTTACAATTTTCATAAGTGTTCTGGTTGTGTGTTAGCTCATTGTACCTCAGTTTTTTTTATTAAAGTTACTTAATAAACCTTCAAGATTCCAGAAATTTACATTTCAGACCTTAATAGTCAAAATTACATTTTCAGTCCCTGTACTTTGTCAAAATGACATTTTTGGCACAAAATATCAAATGTGAACTTTTATTATCAATATTTTCCAAATATTCATTTTTGATCCTTATAGTTATCAAAATAACCATTTTTAAACAAGTTTGAGGAAATTACAACTTTAGTCCTTTAACTTTGTAATATTTACATTCTTAGCTTATATGTTACAGAAATGACATTTTAATACCCTTGATTTATAAATATTCCATTATAAATAATTACACATTTGGTCCTTAAACTTCCAAAAATTACACTTTTAGTCCTTGTAAATAAAAGTATAACTTTTTAGTATTTATAATATCCAAATATTCAATAAATACCCTTAGTGTACTGAAAATAATGTTTTAGCACATATTCAATAAATACCCTTTGATAGTTTCAGTCCTTGTGGTTATATAGTTTTGCAAAACTAGTCCTTTTTGAATAAAAGTGTTCATTTCAAGTCCAAATCCTTTCAAATTTCCACATTTGACTCAAAATCATACATAGATTCTGTTTATATCCTCAATTTACTATTTTGGCAGTTTCAATACCCATATTTCAAAAATGATAGTTTTAGTCCTTCTAGTTAACATACTTTGCATTTTTTTAGTCCAAAATACATGTTTAGCTTATGTTTCCATGTCTTTTAGCTTATTATACTTCCAGAAGCTTAGGAAAGATTGTGTGAGCTTATTTAACATGTTATATGGGTTAAAAGCTTATTTTTGTGCTTAATGGGCCTTAAGTGAACCGTTAAGACCCAATGGCATGTGTGTGGGTCCAATGGACCTGGGTTTTGTAGGGTTGTTCATGGGCTTATTATAAGGTTATTCCAATTTACAAAACAATGGCTTTTCTTGAGTGAATATCAACTTTGACTCGGCTTCTTAACTCTTTTCCACATCTCGTGCTCTTTTCGGGCTATTATGTTGCATTTTGTGATGTTTTAGCAATATCCACACCTGCACAGTCATAAACACAAAAACACGATATCTTTGGCGTTTCGCGTTAGTTTTTGGTCTATTCTACGCTTAAACTAAGGTCAAAAACATGTGTAAAATAGCACACATCAATGCTTATCTATAACAATCACCTAAATATGTAAGAAACAAATAAAATAGTTGGTATCCCAATTTTTGGTTCCATTTATCTGAGCATGCATGATCTTTTGTGATTTTCATGGTACATGCATATGATAACTAAATTAAGAAAAAAAAGAAGACCAAGTTGTTTACAAAGATCTAAAAGATGTGTGAAGTATCTCCAAAATGTTGCAAAAGAGAATTTACATAGCGCTACCAACAATCAAAGATCTAAAAGATGTATGAATTATCTTCAAATGTACATAGTAAATGTGATTTTGGCCGGTTTATATAGGCATGAATTAGGTTAAATCATTAATTATTCTTGCAACCTTTCGCAACCTTTCCACTTCATCTAAACGACTTTTAATACTATACTAAATGCCATGTGATCAATTCGGGCAACCCTTGCACTTCATCCCCTTTCATGATTGTATAGTTATTATGAGGCTGCATTGAATTCCAAGCATTAGCTATCTTGTACTCTATGCAACTACTAAACGACTCCAACTTATTTCTAACTCTAAAAACTCTATCATCATGACTCCACATTAAATTTAGGGACTCAATCTTATAGTATTATAAATATTAACTTGACCTTATGTGTGTTGATGATAAGTTATGCTTAACTTATAGTTGTGTGTTACAATTTTCATAGTTGAGTGTTCTGGTTGTGTGTTAGCTCATTGTAACTCAGTTTTTTTTTTTAAAGTTACTTAATAAACCTTCAAGATTCCAGAAATTTACATTTCAGACCTTAATAGTCAAAATTTACATTTTCAGTCCCTGTACTTTGTCAAAATGACATTTTTGGCACAAAATATCAAATGTGAACTTTTATTATCAATATTTTCCAAATATTCATTTTTGATCCTTATAGTTATCAAAATAACCATTTTTAAACAAGTTTGAGGAAATTACAACTTTAGTCCTTTAACTTTGTAATATTTACATTCTTAGCTTATATGTTACAGAAATGACATTTTAATACCCTTGATTTATAAATATTCCATTATAAATAATTACACATTTGGTCCTCAAACTTCCAAAAATTACACTTTTAGTCCTTGTAAATAAAAGTATAACTTTTTAGTATTTATAATATCCAAATATTCAATAAATACCCTTAGTGTACTGAAAATAATGTTTTAGCACATATTCAATAAATACCCTTTGATAGTTTCAGTCCTTGTGGTTATATAGTTTTGCAAAACTAGTCCTTTTTGAATAAAAGTGTTCATTTCAAGTCCAAATCCTTTCAAATTTCCACATTTGACTCAAAATCATACATAGATTTTGTTTATATCCTCAATTTACTATTTTGGCAGTTTCAATACCTATATTTCAAAAATGATAGTTTTAGTCCTTCTAGTTAACATACTTTGCATTTTTTTAGTCCAAAATACATGTTTAGCTTATGTTTCCATGTCTTTTAGCTTATTATACTTCCAGAAGCTTAGGAAAGATTGTGTGAGCTTATTTAACATGTTATATGGGTTAAAAGCTTATTTTTGTGCTTAATGGGCCTTAAGTGAACCGTTAAGACCCAATGGCATGTGTGTGGGTCCAATGGACCTAGGGTTTTGTAGGGTTGTTCATAGGCTTATTATAAGGTTATTCCAATTTACAAAACAGCTTCTGGGTGGCTTATTTATCAACTACTTATTTATCTTAAATGGGCCTTAGGCCCGTTAAGGGTTTTAAGTGTGTTTGTGAAACTGTGTAAGTAAGCTAAGCTTTGAGCTTCTGAGAGTGACTAAATGAGCTTATGTGGGTGTATAATTAGTATCTCATGTTTGCTCAGTGTATAAAGAAACAAGTTAAGCAATTTATTGGTATTAGTATACGTATGAATATGATTTTATAAGCTTAAATCTTTTGGCAAAAACTGTTGGTGTTGTGTTAAAATAACTTAGGCAGTTTTTCATATAAGTCCAAGGGACTTAGGATCGTGTGATATTTTGTGACTATGAGTTGTGATAAGTGTATATAAAGAGTGTTAACTCATTTTTAGCTATATCAAGATTTGGGTGAGTGAGTTTGTGAGCTTTACAGTTAACGATACATAGGAGTAAACATATGAAAGCTTAGGTGTNCCTTTTTGAATAAAAGTGTTCATTTCAAGTCCAAATCCTTTCAAATTTCCACATTTGACTCAAAATCATACATAGATTCTGTTTATATCCTCAATTTACTATTTTGGCAGTTTCAATACCCATATTTCAAAAATGATAGTTTTAGTCCTTCTAGTTAACATACTTTGCATTTTTTTAGTCCAAAATACATGTTTAGCTTATGTTTCCATGTCTTTTAGCTTATTATACTTCCAGAAGCTTAGGAAAGATTGTGTGAGCTTATTTAACATGTTATATGGGTTAAAAGCTTATTTTTGTGCTTAATGGGCCTTAAGTGAACCGTTAAGACCCAATGGCATGTGTGTGGGTCCAATGGACCTGGGTTTTGTAGGGTTGTTCATGGGCTTATTATAAGGTTATTCCAATTTACAAAACAACTTCTGGGTGGCTTATTTATCAACTACTTATTTATCTTAAATGGGCCTTAGGCCCGTTAAGGGTTTTAAGTGTGTTTGTGAAACTGTGTAAGTAAGCTAAGCTTTGAGCTTCTGAGAGTGACTAAATGAGCTTATGTGGGTGTATAATTAGTATCTCATGTTTGCTCAGTGTATAAAGAAACAAGTTAGGCAATTTATTGGTATTAGTATACGTATGAATATGATTTTATAAGCTTAAATCTTTTGGCAAAGACTGTTGGTGTTGTGTTAAAATAACTTAGGCAGTTTTTCATATAAGTCCAAGGGACTTAGGATCGTGTGATATTTTGTGACTATGAGTTGTGATAAGTGTATATAAAGAGTGTTAACTCATTTTTAGCTATATCAAGATTTGGGTGAGTGAGTTTGTGAGCTTTACAGTTAACGATACATAGGAGTAAACATATGAAAGCTTAGGTGTGTTTTACGAAAGGAAAACAATATATATGATCAAAAAATTGACTAAGTATTGGGATAACTTACAACACCTATAAAAGGTGGGTGATTTGGAACTATTGAGACTAGGAGGAGGGGTGTGAGCTTCGTGACTTGATTGTTGGTACTCTTAGGACTTGAGAGAGACTTAGGGAAGACTTGTACGAGCTTGTGATCACATAGAGACTCCTTGGTTTCTTTTCGAAATTTGGCAGTGAACAAAACGTGTTTGTATGAGTTTGTTTGTGTTATACGTGAGTGTGTTTAGTATGGGAGTATAATAACCGAGAGAGGGGAAAGTTGGGGAGGACAAAAAGAATATTATAATAACCGAGAGAGGGACAAGTTGGGGAGGAAAAAAAGAATATTGTGAAGGTGAAAAGGGAGTAGACTAGGCTTAGGGTGATAGGATAACATGAGTACATTGCAACTTGCTTTTACAAGTGTACGAAGATTCATGTGTTTTGGCTTTGAGGGAGTGACGAGGCTTAGGCTTCTAGAAATTGATTTTATTTCGAGTTCTTGTGACTAAGGTGAGACAAATGAAGTGTGGTGTATTGTGTTGAACTCTTGGCTAGCATATGTGTTCAAGGTTTATGCTGGAAAGTAATACAAGGGCATGTTGGGTTTGGAAATACACAAAAGGGTCCAAAACAACTTGGTACATGACCAAGTGATCACATGATGATCGAATTGGGTGCTAGGGGAGTTGTGAGGGTTTAGAGATAGTAGTATATGGTCATTAGAGTCCTTTGTGATGTTTGTGTGAGTTGAGGGACCTCCAAAGGTCCACATGAACCTTAACGTGACCAAAACATATGTATATAGGTCGAATTGAGTGATGTAGGATCTTGGGGGTTTAGAAACATGTTTTGTCTAAGTCTTTTGTGTTAAAATGAGTAACAGTGGATTTCAAATGGCTTCTCGTGGTCTCATGCATGCTTGGGTGAGTTTTGGGTTTTGTTGGATACGTTTTGTTTAATAACGAGACAAATGAAATGAACAAGGGCACGTTTTAGGGTTAGATGACTTTGTGAGACCTTAAAATGAGTTTCTAAACTCATTTTGTAAGCATTGGAATAAATTGGAACGCATTTGATGTAATTTGGTCAAGTTTGGGAGTGTTTGAGAAATGTTCAAGCTCGTTAAGCTTTGGCCTTTGATTTCTATCCAAACGTACG
The DNA here is from genome assembly GCA_014162995.1 of Artemisia annua. NCBI lineage: Eukaryota > Viridiplantae > Streptophyta > Magnoliopsida > Asterales > Asteraceae > Artemisia > Artemisia annua. Next base: position 257,222 of record LBNU01014208.1, on the reverse strand, counting down.
TATAATTTATTGTAATTGTTGATCTCGATTATTTGGAATGTGATAAATTGAGTGGTGTAATTGATGCGTGGTTTTGCAACCTTGCAAAAGGTTTTACTTCTCAAGGGATCTTAAGAAACTTGCAATCCCCACCAAGTAGTGTACCTGACCGATGTAGTATAGTGAGTGGCAAGTACCGGAGTATTGATCGTTCTCTAGGGGAATAGTGTCATTAGGTTTGAAAGCTAAGTTACTGGTATGTGCTTATTCACATACCTTTTATTTGCCAAATTAAGACCAAAACGACCAAAAACTAACCATAAATGCTAAAGATATTGTGTTTTTGTATTTGTGATTGTGCAGGAACAAATATTTCATAAATGGACATAAAATCAAAGAAAACCCGAGAAAAACGAGCACGAGAATGAAAAGTGTCAAAAGCCGAAGCCGGGGAAGTCAAATGATCAATGGAAAAGCTCAAAGTGTCAAAATAATACTCAAAGATACAAAGAATGTCAGAAAAATTCCTTGGAGCAAACTTTGAAGAATTGGCAATATTGGTCCCTCATCTTTCAGAAGTTGTCAACTTTGGCCCTTTGAAGAATATTTTTGAAGAAATGACAAAAGAGCCCTTGAATTATCAAAGATTGAAAATATTAGCCTTTGGAAAGTATTTTGGATGATTGGCAAAATCAGTCCCAGGATTTTCAGATTATTCACATTTGGTCCTTATTAGTTTCTTAATCCTAACTATACTTAAAACAACCTGGTCCATATCACAAACCTAAAACCCCATTAAACCCCCAAGCCCAACACCACAAACAGCCCACTTCCTTATAACACTAACCCGAGTCCAACCCTCCCACTAGAACCGGTCAACCCTCACTTAAAAATAGTCAAACAATAATAATAAATTACCTTTACCATTCCCGCCCCCAATTTAACCCCAACCCAGTTTTACTATAGAAACATGAACCCTAATTTTTAACCCCGTACAATTACAGCAATTAAGGGCATTATAGTACAATCAATGGGTTTCTAGAAGGACTGATGTAGGTCCAAAGATTTGGATCTTAGCAGCCTTTGTAAGACAATAGATACCTTGGATAAATCCAAATTATCTATATGAGAAACTCTAAACAATGTATACTTGATGTTAACGCGGAATATTAACACAAGCAGTAAGAACAACACAGAGAATTACTAACTTTATATTCTGTTAATTTCTTGAAAACTTAGCATAGAACTCAATGCCGTAGGGTTCCTTTTATACTATAAGGAAACCCTAATTCTACAAACGTGTGAAAGGATGCATGCATATCTTCTCCTAAGATATCTAACCGCGTGCATATCCCTTCCTATAATATCTCCTAAGATATCTAACTTGTTCAGCAAAACAGACTTAACTGAACTAACATAAACAGACTTACCTATAAGTTACCAGACTTAACTTAGTACTGGCAGACTTAACTATCTACCCGACTTAACTAAACTAATCAGACTTTTATATCTGTTACAAATAATTCCCAACAATCCTCCCCTAACTTGATCTTCATGCTCCATGATCTTCAAGTTCCTTTCTTCAGAAATGCTTTGAGGATTTTTGAATGTAAGCCCTAGTGGAATTATTTTGAGCTGCAACTTTTGTTGAATCTTGAGAATTTTGCAGCATCCTTCAAATCTTTAATACCATATGATCTTTGCAGCAACATTGACAATATGTACATCAAATCAAAAGTTTCATACTATTCTCATCACTTCCAGGTGTGTGAACTCCTGTGAGAGGTGAATCATTGAAATTTTAATGGATTGATGTCTCTTTACCAGATAGCCATCACTTCTGGAGTAGCCAATGTTTTAGTATGATACTATGGTACATTGATAACCATATGATTTTTAGCAAACCATTAGCTATCAACGGATTTGATATGTCTTTACCAAAAGCCATTTGCTTTTGGACTAGCCAATTATTTGATGTAATATAGTCATCATCTTGGTAAGTTGATTACCAATTATGGTTTTTTCCACTGCCTTTACCACAAGCCATAATCTTTGGGCTAGTCAACTCTTCACTATAACAGATATGGTGAGTTGAATACCTACAATTTTTGGCAAATTGTCAGCCATAAACGGATTTGAGATATCTTTACCTAGAGCCGTTTTCTCTTGGATTAGTCAGTCCTTATGTGGTTTAGACATGGTGGACTGGTAACCATTTGTTGTGTTAGTGCAAGGCACTTCCACCAAGTGTTATTTTCTCGCCAATCCATTTATCCTGAGAATTCATTCAAACACAGTCAAGAGTTCAAAAAATTTAAACTCTTTTATACTTATTCAGAGGATGTGTCTGACTTGCATCTTGTTGCAAAAGTCTATCAATCTCAGCATAACTTGCCTCCTCTTGTCTGATCTGTTTCTTTGATTTCCTAGGTATATAGAGTGATTGAGCAATCTGTTTTCCTTCCCTCTGTTCACTCCTGGGTTGAGTAGACTTATCCATTGAAACAGACTTAACTGCTTCTTTGTCCACAACTCTTTCCCTTAACATTTTTCTTTTCTTCTGACTTTGACTTAGGTTAATGATCAGTTCTGCATCTTCAAGTCTAGGAGAACTAACAGCTGCCTCTTCTGAATCTGTTTCATCTAAGGATTATCTTTTAGCTGTTTGTGACCAATACCCCCTTATTTGGATGAATTTTCAGATTCTGCATCTGTAGAAGTAGGCAAAGCAACCCCAAGTTCTACTAAAGAATGCTCCAACTTTTCTACCTTCTTATTTGTCATGGTTAGCTATTGCTCCAATCCATTGATATGATCAAGAAGTGTAGGGACCATCTTCAAAATATCATCCGGAGCCATAGTGGGAGACTCTTTATGAGTAGAGTGATGTGATGCCGAGGAACTGAGTTCAAGAGTATGCACTAGAGCAAACTGAGCATCAGATGGCCTTAAAGAACCTGCACAAGGGTTAGAGGAAGCAAACAACATAGCCACAGATAGTGGCGTTTCATTCCCTGTAAATCCACTTCTCATATTGCCAAAAACCTTTGCTTTGAGACCTTTTACAAGATAAATAGTTTTGTTTATTATCTCAATATTTAAAACCATCTGTATAAAATGAGGGTACATCAAAAACTTATGTTGACCATTCACATTTGCCACCATTCCAGTAAAAATAAATTTAGAAAAATTGAAAGTTCTGCCAAGAGCAAGACAGATCAGGGCAGAAGCAATCTTTGTATCAAATTGATCCCATCCCCCACTTTTAGAACTTAAACATTGAAGCAAATGGTGTACGAGGAATCGCCATTGAGGTGAAAGATTTCTTTTTAGAAATTTAAGGTTTGTACCAATAGGATATCCAATATATTTCATACCCTCAACAAGAAATTTATGTGGCAACTTAAAGTCCCCTGAAGCATCATTTAAATGAAGACATTATCGAATAGATGCTTTAGTAACAATATAAGCAACATTATCAATAAAAAAATAATGTGTACGAATGCTTGAGTCCTTGGAAACCTCAAATGATTAGTAGAAACCAAACATATAAACATAGCCTGAATGAATACCAACTAAGCTACCCGTATTAACTCTAAGTGACCAGTTTTAACTAAACTTCCAACCAATTACACACTTTACATTTAACCTCCCCTTAAATGTAGCTATGGTTTCATCATACCAATATTGACTACCAAGTAGTTGAACCTTGGTCCATCAAATGCTTTTGTTAACAAATCAGCTACATTGAAATCAGTGTGAATCTTTTCAACTGTAATGAGATTCTTCTCAAAACAATCTCTAATAAAATGATGCCTGATTTCTATGTGTTTGGTCCTAGAGTGATATACTGGATTTTTGACAATGCATATGGTACTTTCATTAACAATAAATATTTTAGTATTCATGAAGTTTAGACCATAATCTAGCATTTGATTTTGAATCCATAGTACCTGACCACAACAATTTGCAGCAACCACATACTCAGCTTCTGTAGTGGAAGTGGCCACTATGGTCTGCTTCTTGCACTGCCATGAAATCAACCTTCTGTCTAGGAATTGACAACCTCCTGTTGTGGACTTCCTATCAAGACTTGTTCCAGCATAATCACTATCTGAATAAACTTCCAGGTTAAAGGATGACTCCTTNCTTTTGTTAACAAATCAGCTACATTGAAATCAGTGTGAATCTTTTCAACTGTAATGAGATTCTTCTCAAAACAATCTCTAATAAAATGATGCCTGATTTCTATGTGTTTGGTCCTAGAGTGATATACTGGATTTTTGACAATGCATATGGTACTTTCATTATCAATAAATATTTTAGTATTCATGAAGTTTAGACCATAATCTAGCATTTGATTTTGAATCCATAGTACCTGACCACAACAATTTGCAGCAGCCACATACTCAGCTTCTGTAGTGGAAGTGGCCACTATGGTCTGCTTCTTGCACTGCCATGCCTTCTGTCTAGGAATTGACAACCTCCTGTTGTGGACTTCCTATCAAGACTTGCTCCAGCATAATCACTATCTGAATAAACTTCCAGGTTAAAGGATGACTCCTTAGGATACCAAAGCCCCAAATTTGGTTTGCCTTTAAGATATTTAAAGATTCTTTTCACAGCATGAAGATGTGAAGTCTTGGGATTGAGCTGAAAGCTGGAACAAGCACATACAACAAACATAATATCTGGCCTAGAGGCTGTTAGATACATAAGAGAGCCAATCATTGATCTGTAGAGATGCATATCCACATCTGCAGCATCTTCATCTTTAGTTAAAGGCACTCTGTTCTCCATAGGTGTGACTGCAGTTTTGACATTTGCAAAGTCAAAATTTTTAAGCATGTCAGCAACATACTTTTCTTGAGATATAAATAGTCCATCTGACTGTCGTTTGACTTGCAAACCAAGAAAGAAAGTTAGTTCTCCCATTGAGCTCATTTTAAACTTTCCTTTCATCAGTGCCTCACCTTTTGGTTGACCCAAAAATGATGTCATCCACATAAACTTGCACAAGCATAATATCTTTCTCGTCCTTCTTAATGAACAAGGTTTTGTCAATGACCCCTCTTTTGTATCCATTTTCTTCAAGAAAAGAAGAGAGAGTTTCATACCAAGCTCTAGGAGCTTGATGCAGTCCATAAAGTGCTTTGATCACCTGGTATACTTTCTTAGGATGAGCAGGGTCAACAAAACCAGGAGGCTGAGAGACATATACCTCTTCTATGATTTTGCCATAAAGAAAGGAACTTTTTACATCCATTTGATACACAGTGAATCCCATGTAGGATGCATAAGCCAAAAATAATCGAATGGCTTCAATTCTAGCCACAGGAGCAAAAACTTCATCATATTCTATGCCTTCTTCTTGTCTGTATCCTTGAGCCACCAATCTAGCTTTGTTTCTACAGAATTCAAGCATACTTCTATTCTTAAATTCAGTCCCATTATCTGATCTAATAATTTTGACCTTTTGATCAAGTTGATTCTCAATTCTTCTTATGAAGTTTTGAATAATGCCAGGAGTTTCATCCTTGGAGGACAAAAAGAACACCCAACAAAACCTGGTACAATCATCAGTGATAACAAGACAATATTGAGCATAGTTAATGCTCTTTACAGAAGTAGGCCCAAAGAGATCCATATGCAGCATGTGTAAAGGTTTAGTAATGGATCTTCCAAGCTTGGCCTTGCAAGAGGCCCTATGTTGTTTTCCTTTGTGGCAGGCTACACAGGCATGGTCATTTTTGAAAACCTTGGAAGGTAGACCTCTTACAAGGTTTCCCTTCACAAGTTTGTTAAGAGTTTTGAAATTTATATGACCCAATCTCCTGTGCCACAATTTAGATTCATCGAATGTAGCTTTTGCAAACAAACAGGCAAAACCTTTTGCAGGTGTAGATGTCTTCATATCAAAACCATACATATTGTGTTGTCTAGGAACTTTTAAGTGTATATGACTTTCATCAGGCATCTTAAATTCAGAAGTCAACACAAAACATTCAGTTTCAGTAAAAAGAACCTTTAGCTTCTTATCACAAATTTGTGATATTGAGAAAAGATTAAATTGCCCAAGTTCTTTACAAAAGAGACATTGTCAAATTCTAAATTGCCAACAACAATTCTACCTTTACCAGTAATGTAGCCTTTGCTACCTCCAAAAGTAACAGATCCTCCTTTGAATTCTTCAAAATCTTTTATGTGTTCCCTGTTACCAGACATGTGCCCTGAGCATCCACTGTCAAATATACCTCTGTTTCCCATGTTCTTGAGTGGATGATCATGCACATAAATAAGAGATTAGTTTCTCTTAATGACCCATGCCTGTGTAGGCTTGGGTCCATTTTGTGGATCTACATATTTGTAAGTCTTATAAGAACAAGATCCATTGACACTGCATTGGGACTTATAAGTAAGTTCATTCTTTAATGGGTCCCATTTCCAACAGTCTAGGTCTCTAGTAGGAGACCCCCTTTTACCCTTTACAGCATAAGAGTTTGAGATCTTTGCTGTATTATTTTTAATGGGTCTTCTCACATGTGATTTTGATTTGGAGAAATTTCTTCTTTGGTTAAAATTGTTCATCTGTGAAATAGGTCTTCTCACAGGTGAATAAGATTTTGCAAGGTAATTTCTATGATTAGCTTGATTCACCAGTGGCATAACTGGTTGTTTTGGTCTATAATAGCCAGTATTACCCTTGGTTTGAGCAGGATTAACCTTTTGCCTAACAGGTTTAACCTGGTTTCTACATGTATTAACATTTGGTCTACTAGAATTAATTTTGGAATGACCAGTATTAACCCTTAAATGAGCAGAATTAACATTTGTGTTACCAGTATTGAGTAGAACTTGTCTAGGGACAAACTGATTAGCATGATTAATTCTATTCACATGATTCCATACAGGTTTAGCCATATTATTACCAGTATTGACCATCTTTTGTTTTCTTAACTCATTTTCTTTAGCCATTATTCTTTCATGAAAGTCACAGTCTTTTATCAAATGACTAATGCTATTACACACAAAACATCTTTTCTGAGTATATACATAACCTCCCCTAACACTCTATTCCATTTATCATTCTTTTCTCTTTTTGGTGTCTCTGGTTTATTCACTTGTTGCCTAGGAGATTTTAAGTGAGTTTAACAACTAGGTTCAACAGGTTTATGTTTAGGTTCAGACACATCAGGTTTATCACTTGTTGGATCGTTATACTCTGACCAAACTACTTTATATAGCTTGTTAAGGTTTAGCAGTCTTGGATAAATCCTAAACTACTAATGATGAAACACTGAATTACTCTATTAAGTATGCGGAATTACTTAATAAAGCTAAGAAGAATAATCACAACTTCAACAATTATATTAACCAAACTTTGAACCTGCTTATTATACAGATTCTCAAACAACCCTAATATCTCTAATATTGAACTTTAGCTTTTCTCTAAAATCGTATATCTCTAATGTTGACCTAGGGATTCTTTTATAGGCACAAGGAAAACCCTACTCGGTTTACAATACTTGAACGACAAGTATACTATCTCTAACTTTAGAATATTCTAGATTACACATAATATTCCTAATTTAATCTTCAGTCTTTATCTTCAAGCAGTACTTTGACTATATCAACGAGCAGTACTTTAATAATAAGCAGTACTTTGACTTTAAACACTTTAGCAGCACTTTGATGTCCAGCAGTACTTTGATCTTTTATACCCCAACAATCCTCCCCTAACTTGAATTCTACTTGTTTGATTTCAAGTTT
>LBNU01014208.1:193942-218080 GCA_014162995.1 Artemisia annua | reverse complement strand
GGAATATTAACACAAGCAGTAAGAACAACACAGAGAATTACTAACTTTATATTCTATTAATTTCTTGAAAACTTAGCATAGAACTCAATGCCTTAGGGTTCCTTTTATACTATAAAGAAACACTAATTCTACAAACGTGTGAAAGGATGCATGCATATCTTCTCCTAAGATATCTAACCGCGTGCATATCCCTTCCTATAATATCTCCTAAGATATGTAACTTGTTCAGCAAAACAGACTTAACTGAACTAACATAAACAGACTTAACTATAAGTTACAAGACTTAACTTAGTACTGGCAGACTTAACTATCTACCCGACATAACTAAACTAATCAGACTTTTAAGTCTGTTACAAATAATTCCCAACAACTGACATGTCAGGGAATGACACGCTGGCAATCCACATCAAAATTAATGCCAATCATGAGGTGATGATTTGATCTGAGGGTCAAGATTAAAAGGAGTGGGCACCAAGTTGATTAAACGGCTTAGAAGGGACTCAAAGAAACACAAATTCACCTGGATCAGTGACGTGGAAGGCTAGAATCATCCTCAACTTCCACCCTTCATTCTTATAAATACCCCCTCCTCCTCTCATTAGTGAGTGTAAGTTTTTATGTAATGTTACTCTGCTAAATTTGATTTCTAAATTGTAATCTTAGATTTTTATTAATGAAATAGTAGTTTACTCTTTTATTCTTCAATTCTTTTAAGTTTTACTTTGAATATCTCATCAGTTTAATCCTAGTCTTATTAGCTTGTTACTGTTTTATCAAATATCTAGTGATAAATTTTAGTAAATCTAATACATATTATTTCATAGTTGTTTCTCTTATAATCAAAAACATAAAAAAAATCAGAAAAATCAAATAAAAACCAAAAATAAATTTTCATTTATAAAACCTACCTTCAATAAGCTAGTTTTCAATTAGAACAAGCTCATTCTAGTTGTCCATAGCTTTAGTGAGCTTTTGTAGGAAGTAAATCAGCCCAAATCTCATTTTCTCAAAAAGTCAACAAAAGTCAAATAAGCTCCAATAAGCTTCTAGCTTATCAGAAGACCTTGAGTTCCTGTTGCTGAGCCTATCTAAAGATAGGCTATGTTCAAGTAATACTTCTGTTTGAGCTGAGGGTTTATTTGTAAGTTCTAATATCCGATTTAGCTTAATAATTGCAATTGCTTATATAGTACTTAGATCTGTTGTTCCTTTATCATTTCTGTGCTTATTTGATGTTTTTGAATTGATTTGTGCTTGGTCGTTTCATACATGTTCATTAAATCTCATTGTTGTTTGAATCTATTGTTCCACTGTTGCATTATAGTTGCAGAGCTTTGTTCATAGGGTTATTTTTGCTTAGATCTGTGGGTATGGGCTTGAATCAATATAATACATCTTATAAACAACTTGTCTATTGGTTGTGTGGCTTAAAACATCTGCTTCATAAAATATGCATAGCAGATTATATAAGGGTGTTTGGAACAGTTGAGTTTACTGAGATCAAGCTTGAATTGGTAGTTATAATTAGTCTAGACATCACATACTAGTCTAATATAGTGTAGGTAACTCATAAAATTGGTAGTTTATTGCAGAATAGTCAATATCACATTTGAATACCATTAAGGCATAACTGTTAGTGATTTAGAGTAGCATAATCAAGTAAGTAGTTATATATCTTGTTTATTTATCCTAAATTAGTTGCATCTTAGCTTAAAACAACATATATAATCATTTAGGACAGAGCAAGTTTCATTTTAGTCAACTTAGTAAAAAACTCAAAAAGTCAAAAAAATAGTTTGCTCAGAAATTGGACAATCTTCTAGATCATTTGTAGCATTAAATACTGATTGGAAATACTTTTGCATTGTTGATTTGTGATCTTTGGTTGGTTGTTTAACATCATCAAAAAGAAAATTGGAATTTGAACACCATTTGATTGCTTGAATTTGTGCTCCAAGTTGCCTATCTGAGTTGTTATTTGCCCTGTACCACTTGAAACTGACCATACAGTTATATTCACAAGCTCTTATCTGCTTACTCACTTGGCCTAATTGCATGATATTTGGTGTTCTGTATAGCTTGTAGTACCAGCTTATGTGATTTGTGCTTTGTTTTAGCTTTTGAGCTTTTGCCCTTAGCGTATTGTACCTCTATAAGTACCTTATAGGACTGTTTTGTTCATCTTTTGTGCTCAGTTGCAATTTGGCTTGTGTTAGCTTATTATAGCTTGTGATTGCTATTAAGTGAGTTGATTAGGTTGTGTTTGAGATACTGACAGTTTGTGTGCCCATAAGCTAGCTTGTGGATTGTTTTATTAGCTTATAGCTTTTTCAAAAATCTCATTTGGTTTACTTTGTCTACTGTTGGTAAAGCTTTTTCAGGGCTTAAATAAGATTTTCATTCCAAAAGTTTATGTAAAAGTTGCTTAATATCAGTAGCATAACAGTTTGGTAAAAGAAAAAAATGAAAAAAAAAGTATTTTGCAAAACGGTCTGGGTAAGGATCGAGCCCCATACCTCTTGGATATTTGACCACAACACACATGCCTGCTACCATAATGCACCCTAGGGATTTCTCATTGGTTATTGCATCCTTAATTCCTTTATACACTTAGTCATTTTAAGCTTAAGTCACTGATAAGCTAATTCCAAGCTTATTCAGAGTAGCTTTTCAGCTTTTTAAGATTTTTCTCAAGTTTTCGTTAGTTCAAAAGACTTTTAGAAAGAAAAAAATCAGATTTATTATTTTTTTATTTTCTACTTTTAAATATTTATTTTCTCTTTTTTAGTTTTTAAATCATAATAAATAAATAAAAAGTCATAAAAAATATTTTCTTTTTCCAAAATTTTTGTTCCATCATTTTTAGCTTAGGAATATTTTTTTTAATTTCATGTGCCTTTCCCCATTGGTTTGCATATTTAGTTGCGTTTATTTTTCGTTTAACTCGCGTTTTTAGGTTTACGTTGCATTTTTAGCTTACGTGTTACTCGTTTACTTGATTTACTTGATTATTTGCTTTAATTGTGCTTATATTTGTATATCCTGAGTTTAAATTCCGTAATATTCACTTTTACACAATTCGCTACATGTTTTTCGACACGCTTATCGATTTTCCATCCACACCTTCACACGGAATGACTCGGAAATACGTATTTCTTTCGTATTTCTTGGAGATTATAATATATATATATTGATTTTAACGAATCAAATTTTGGCGCCGCTGCCGGTGAAGGTTTGAAGTGAATTTTGGTTTTCGTTTTTAATATCGTGTTTTGAAAACCTTCCTTTTGTGAATATTTTCTTATATAAAAATTAAAAAAATCAAAAATCAAAAGAATACTTGTCACCAAGTATTCACAAAACCAAAAAAAAAATATAGTAAGGATCCTCACTCTCCCTCTCGAGAGTGTTGTAAACCAATTAAATTCGAACGCAAAAAGAGATCGTGTAATTAATCGTTATCCGATTACTTTAATTCTACAACCGAATAACCGGAGAATATGGAAGCCTTGACACTAAATTGCAGACTGAAGAGAGATCCATTCTTCTCTCCAGCCTTGCTGCGCACATATTTGAAGGAAACGATTTCGGTTGACAAATTGATCACAGAAATATTGTGATATAATAACAAAAGAAAAGAAAAAAAATATTGTGATTTTTAAGTTTTCTTTTATATAAAAACCCAAAAATATTGTAATTTCAATTTTTGTAAGTTATAAAACCAAAAAGATTTTCCTTTTCAAATTTGATTTTTATTTTTAATTTTTGATTTCTTTGGTGTATGAACACCCGATCTTCGTCACATAACCTACTTTCACCACTTTCAAATCTTGAAAAGGTTATTCGACACACACATCGTGTTAATTTCCCAAACGTTGGTGAAATGAACAATAACGATCACAATGAGGACCCTCCGATGGGACCTCAACCTCCTCCCGATCTCCGTACGATGGAGGAGTTATGTCAACCGACTATGTTCGGACGTGGTGGCCCGATTGCCCCCGTCAATATCGAAGCGGCGGATTTTGGACTTAAACATCACATGATCCAACAAGTCCAAAATTTTTGCCAATTTCACGGTTTACCCGATGATGACGTGAACAAACATCTTGATAAATTTTTAACCGTCACACAAAGTATGAAACAAAACGGTGTCACTGATGATGCCCTTCGTCTTTATCTCTTCCCATATTCATTGACGCATCATGCCACCGCTTGGTTTGATCGACTTCCAAAGAATTCTATTCATACGTTCAATGAAATGGTTTCAAAATTCTTTGCAAAATATTTTCCACCATCGATGGTGACAAAGCTAAGAAACGACAAAAGCAATCTCCAACAACTTCCCGACGAATCCTTATTCGAGGCATGGGAACGTTATAAGCTTTCAATTGACTGATGTCCGAATCACAATATGTTACTCGTCATGATTATTGATACGTTTTATAATAGTTTAGCTTTAGGACATCGTGATACGATCAATGCTGCTGCGGGTGGTACTTTTATGAAAAGACGCCCCGAAGAGTGCTACGATCTCATCGAGAACATGACCGCCCATCACAATTAGTGGGATTCCTCAGTCGAAAGGGGCGAGTCGACCAGATCTACCACGTCTTTTGCAAAAGTTCGATGATGTTGTACGTCTTTTGCAAACGAATCAAAATCAAAACAACAATCGTCAAGTTAATGTGGTTAACCAAAGTTGTGAAACGTGTGGTGGTCCACATCCGTACTATGAGTGCCCAGCCTCCGGTGGCTATGCTCATGAGAACGTTCATGCTACAAACATGGGAGGTAACAGTTACCAACAACAAGGAGATCGTAATCTTCTTAGCTATCGTTCCAACAATTACCTTGGACCACCCGGTTTTAATAACCAAAATCAAGTTAACAATGTGCAAAACTGTAATAATCAATTCAATCAAAATCAAAATCGAGTTAACAATGGTTTTCAAAATCAGGGAAATTTCAATCAAGGACAAAATCGGGGAAATTTTCAAAACCAAGGGAATTATAATGAAGGCCCGAATCAAGAGAATTTTGAAAACCAAGGGAATTATAATGGAAATCAAAATCATGAGAATTTTCAACATCAAAATCAAGGTTTTCATCAAAACAACCGAGGACAAAATTTCAATAATCAAAATCAAGCTTTGAATCAAAACCAAACGTCCTCGGATGAGTTTTTCAAAAAATTCATAAAAAATCAAGAGGAAATGAATAAGTTGATGATTAGTCAAATGGCCGAAATTAAGAAGTCTTTAAATGATCGACCCTCGGGCTCGGGAACTCTTCCAAGCAACACGATCACTAACCCGAGAGGCGATGTTAAGGCGATTAAGACTCGAAGTGTATTATCTTACGTTGGACCCACGGATCCGACTTCCTCCTCTTCTTCTTCTCCTCCCAAGGTAGTCNAGTTAACAATGGTTTCAAAATCAGGGAAATTTCAATCAAGGACAAAATCGGGGAAATTTTCAAAACCAAGGGAATTATAATGAAGGTCCGAATCAAGAGAATTTTGAAAATGCTAATCATGGAAATTATAATCATGGAAATCAAAATCATGGGAATTTTCAACATCAAAATCAAGGTTTTCATCAAAACAACCGAGGACAAAATTTCAATAATCAAAATCAAGCTTTGAATCAAAACCAAACGTCCTCGGATGAGTTTTTCAAAAAATTCATAAAAAATCAAGAGGAAATGAATAAATTGATGATTAGTCAAATGGCCGAAATTAAGAAGTCTTTAATTGATCGACCCTCAGGCTCGGGAACTTTTCCAAGCAACACAATCGCTAACCCGAGAGGCGATGTTAAGGCGATTAAGACTCGAAGTGTATTATCTTACGTTGGACCCACGGATCCGACTTCCTCCTCTTCTTCTTCTCCTCCCAAGGTAGTCGAACGTGAGATCGAGGCGACAAAGGACCCGGTGCTTCCTACTAATAACGGAGGTACCGAAAACGTCCAACCTCCGGTTGTCCAACCGTCTAAGTCTAAGAATGTTGAGCCCGATGTTGCTCCCGTCGAGACTCCAAAGTCTAAGCCGTTAATTCCTTATCCATCGCGACTAACCGATCATAAGCTCCGTGAAAAAGCAAATCACCAAATGGAAAAATTCTTTCAAATTTTCCAAGATCTTCATTTCGACATAAGCTTTGCGGATGCTATTCTTCTTATGCCTAAATTTGCATCAACGATCAAGAACTTGTTGAATAATAAAGAAAAATTGTTTGAATTAGCCAAAACACCTTTGAACGAANTCTAAGCCGTTAATTCCTTATCCATCGCGACTAACCGATCATAAGCTCCGTGAAAAAGCAAATCACCAAATGGAAAAATTCTTTCAAATTTTCCAAGATCTTCATTTCGACATAAGCTTTGCGGATGCTATTCTTCTTATGCCTAAATTTGCATCAACGATCAAGAACTTGTTGAATAATAAAGAAAAGTTGTTTAAATTAGCCAAAACACCTTTGAACGAACATTGCTTGGCGGTTCTCCTTAAGAAGCTTCCCGAAAAGCTTGGAGACCCTGGCAAATTTTTGATCCCTTGTGCTTTTTCGGGTATGGTTGAATGCTTCGCCTTGGCTGATCTCAGTGCTAGCATTAACCTTATGCCGTTGTCCGTTTGGATGAAACTTTCACTTTCCGAGCTCACCCCAACTTGTATGAATCTTGAGCTTGCGGATTGTTAGGTCACCATTTTGTAAACACAAGTATTGATTTGATAAGAAATGAGATGAGAAATAGAGATGGTTGATCTACTAAATATGAAAAGTAATTTGGTAAGAGTTTAGTAATGATATTCAATAAACCAACAAGAGTAAATGATTACATAAGAGGTCTATTTATAGGTGAGGAGTAGGGCAACATTCCTTCCTCCCTTTCTTTTCTAAGTCGTGGGCTTTAAGGCCCATTGGACGCTTAAGTGGACTTAATACATAAAGATTACTAAGATAAATATTATAACAACCTACTACATATTATGAAATGACCAAGACTTGAGAGATGACGTGAAACATGATCCTAACAATCTCCCCCTAAGGGTCGGTCATGATGATTATCAAGGTTGCTTGACGTCTTTTCTTTGTCTTTAATCTTTGACTTTTACAGCTTCAGACGTCTTCAAAAATTCGTTAGCAAAATGATTCATCGTTCTTTGTTCTTTGTCTTTGTTGATGTGATAGTGATCAAGTGATGCCGTAGGCTGCCATTCGTCACTTTCTTAATCTCCAGTGGATGCGCGCCTTTCCAACATGCTCATACATCTTTGACGTTGGTGCTTTCATACATTCGTAGCTCTTATTTCTTTGTTGAAGATTCTTTGTGTTGACATAGAATCCTTCTTTGACTTTAACAATGCGTCGATCTTTTGATGAGAGCTTTCTAAGGCATTGAGATGTAGGTATGAGCATGTGGAAGTTGGTGTTCAAGATGGTGGTTGTACCTGCATTGAAATAGTTAGCAATAATACATCCAGTACTTACAGGTTTGGAGTTAGAGATCGTCAATAGCATAGTGTGAAGACTCCTTCTAATCCTTACCAAGGCCGTTCCTAATCGGATACCCCCTAGAAGGCTTACACAGACATACATACACCCACGATTAGGTGAGTCGCTGGAGATCACCCCACGACTGTAGACCGTTTGAAACCATCATAAACACTAAGCGTAATCCACAAGGAATTACAGAAGTGACCTGCTGTCAGGGCTGTTTGATGTTGAACCTGGCAGGATTTCCGTTCAATCATTCGAGAAATACATAAGTAAATCCCTCATAAACGTTCTTGGCAGATTGCTAAGATCTGCGTAGGACTCGATAATTTACACTTAGTGTCCAATGATGTAAGACACTAGTGTAGAAGTATTATGTGTTCCTAAGAGATCTTTGATGTATCTCGTGGCTCTAGACATTATTCGTGCACATTTTGGTCGTCGGAGGTATGGAGCAGAGTACCTCCTTTTCAATATCGACACACTCGTAGTGAATGGTCAATTGAACCCGGTGTCTGACCTAAGGTTGAACAAATGGAGGGCTATTTCTTTTCACCATTTTCTTTCATTTCTTTTTAATTCTTCAACCCCTTCTTTCTCCTTTCATTCCTTTCACCTTTTTTCATATCATACCTACGGACTTCTAATTTCTAACTATTGGTGTTGTCCTCGGGTAGATCCCTCCGGTTCTGGCGGATCATAGGACAGTTATTCCTATCCTTAGCCACCTTGTAACTCCATGACTATCCTATTGATGCCATTAAACCAAATGTTTGAAAAAAAAATCTCTCAAAGTGTTTATGAATGTGAAATATTTTGTTAACACTTTGAGGGTTTTGATTTCTTATGAAAGACTCCCCCTCCACATATGCTCATGAATGTTTTCAGAAATTTGCATATGCAGGAAGAGTTGGCACTTTTGAATTGATCCACTCTTAATAGACATGTACCCGAGGGATACGTTTACGTTGCTTAGTTAAAGGGATACATTATCAGCTTTTAGATGATAACTAGTCGTAATAACTAACTTGAAGTTGTTAACATTCCTAAAAGGAAGTTAGACCCGTCAAAAGTAAACATCTAAGAAGGGTTTCTCGAAACAGTACTTTCTACTTGGATAAATCCTTTCGAATACTAACTTTTGTTGTTTCGTCAATTCTCGGGTTAATTCTGAGTCGAGCTCGCACAAGATAAAACTTTTGACATCATATTTTAATCACTTTTCATCTTCTCCCCCTCAAAAATAGCATATCAAATGTTGTTTTTGTAAACTTTTTGATTAAAATATGCCTTTTTGAGTCTTATGGGGAGAAATCGACAAGAACTTTTAGATTTGAGAACGATGTTTTTGGTCAAATACTCCCCCTCAACAAGTGAGTACTCATTGCGGTGAAATATTTGTCTTTTGAGCAGAATTGTAGAAATCATGAAAAGTTTGTTAATTCTACTCAAAATTAAGAACCTTTCGCTCCTTATGTGAGGATTGTAGCACTGATGCGTACCACAGGGTCCTTTAAGTACAAAGTGCGGGTTGTACAGTGTTATGTGTGCACAAGCCGTAGTAATCACAAATCAATCAATATATAATGAAAATATTGAAATGTTAATACCAGAAACATGGGAGCTAAGTTTCACCAGCAGGCATGGCATCAAAGTTTGTGAAGCGAGGATCAGGTCGTCTGAAGGTCAAGACCGGAAATGATGGTCGAACGCCGATGTAGCTTTCCAATCTCCTGATCAGCTCACGAGGATACAATCTTTCTTCCACCAATATTTCAACTAACCCATCATGAACTCGTTGTAGCGTGTAATCACAGAATTTCTGAATCTCATGAAAACTCATGTAGCAGAGCTTATTCTTGTTGTTGAGGTAGGTGATTCCAAATGATGGTTGCTGTATGAGCGTATACTGTGACGATTCATGAATTCCAAGAAATGTGAGTTGTGGTTTACTCAAATAAGTACATTTTATTATCATCATTTATCTTATTTAATTAACTTGTTTTAGTTTATTATGTATGAGAATCGGTGCTTTAATGTTTACTCTAGTGATTCTCAAGTAAAAGGTGAAACTTGGCGATTTTGGACTAATTACGGAGCAAAGTGAGCAAGATGTCAAAAGTCTACTGAAACCCAAAAGATGCGCCGTATCTCACTCAACAGATACGCCGCAATATCATACTTAGATGAATTCGAAGACCATTGCCTGACTTTGAAGAATGCGTCGCATGGAATTATACCATGCGCCGCATATGAAACTTTGGTCAAAGAAGAAGATCAAGCTCGTTCTACTCCAGATACGTCGCATCACACAATTGACATACGGCGTATCACTATCAAGACTTCTCCAGAAACAATCCAAGACAACTGAAGGACATGCGCCACATATAGATTCAAGTTACGCCGCATCTAAAGGCGGTGTACGAATATTCCAGAATATAATAAGCTTGGACCCCACGTGAAGTTAAGTCAATGCGCCGCATCTCATCATTACATGCGCCGCATCGAACCCTCAGACAGAAACTATAAATACCCCAAGACCTAGACGAATTTTGTGTGCACCATAACCCTAAGGAGGCTAATTCAGACGAACAAGTAACACAAGACAAACGAAGATCTTAGAGCTGTAAGAAGGTCCTGCATGTACTTAATTCATTAAGTAGTTTTATTTTATTGTAATAGTAAGCTTTAATTCATCAGGATAGATGCCCGGTAGTTTGCGAGTACGCAAAATCAAATGCCCGCCTTAAAATTGCTTTCCCATCAATTAAAGTTTATATGTTTGATGTCTTTGGTGAATTTATATTAGTGCATTGATTACCTCTGTGTCTAGCTGAGCACTGCTTGGGCTGCCATACCCCTTCCTTGCCTATTTAATCCGATGTCTTTAGATAAGTAGGATATTCATAAGTAATCATTAAGGGTTTACTCGTCGATATAATGAAACCAACGAGTACGGATTAACTTTATACACTTCATATAAAACTAGCAATAAAACAAGTGACAAGCTGCTTAATTATCAGGACAGGTCATCTTATTGTCTCTATTATCTATCTGTTTACGTATATGCTATTCGCTGATTTGTTCTCATTAGTATTTACTGTTTAATTTAATAACCAAACTGTGCCAGTCTCTCAGGCTGAAACCCCTTTTCGTTAGATTAGACTGTAAAACTAACTTAGATATTAAACTACTGATTAGGATAACTAGATAATACGTTCCACTCTTAGTGATCGACACTCTGCTTACCATTATATACAAACTGACCGGGTACACTGCTCGTTAAGTGTGTGTGTTATTGATAAGTCGGCTAAATATAAATGTAAAACTTGAATAGGCATTAACACTGCTAAACCGCAACGATACATCACGCGCATCAAGTTTTTGGCGCCGCTGCCGGGGAGTGAATTGTTATTATCTGTAAAATTGATTAGTAATTTAATTAGTTTTTCTTTTTATTAGGTTTTTAGACACTAACCCCTAACTTGTTGTATATTAGATAGATTGCATTCATTGTATAATTTGCATATTTACTATTTTTGTGTGTTTTTATTTTCTGTAATTTTTATTTTTCTTTTTATTTTCTTTTCTTTGTACTTACTGACGTTGTACTGTGCAGATACAAACGATACGGCGCATCTGTTTCTCGGATGCGGCGTATTGCGTTTTAATTTTATAAAATACAACGCGTTTAATAACTCGAGTATGATGCATCTTTTCCCCAAGATACGGCGTATTCTATTTTTAATAAAGAATTTTTCGAAACCCTAACGCCATGCGACGCATCTGTTTTAACAGATACGGCGTATTTAATATTTAAATTAAAAACTGTTTTCGAATTATTAAACAGAAGTGACGCATCGATTTTTATCGATACGGCGCATCTACCAAATCAAAAATCTTGTATTTTGAATCGTAACGAAAATACGGCTCATTAGCTTCTGCTAATACGGCGCATTTAATTTTTATAAATATAATTGATTTTTGATGTCTGACAGGTACGGCACATTCTAATTTATAAGCGGCGTATCTATTTTCTAAAATAAAAGTCTGATTTAATTTTAATGTAATAAGATACGGCGTATCCTTTTTCAAGAATACGNCATTAACACTGCTAAACCGCAACGATACATCACGCGCATCAAGTTTTTGGCGCCGCTGCCGGGGAGTGAATTGTTATTATCTGTATAATTGATTAGTAATTTAATTGGTTTTTCTTTTTATTAGGTTTTTAGACACTAACCCCTAACTTGTTGTATATTAGATAGATTGCATTCATTGTATAATTTGCATATTTACTATTTTTGTGTGTTTTTATTTTCTGTAATTTTTATTTTTCTTTTTATTTTCTTTTCTTTGTACTTACTGACGTTGTACTGTGCAGGTACAAACGATACGGCGCATCTGTTTCTCGGATGCGGCGTATTGCGTTTTAATTTTATAAAATACAACGCGTTTAATAACTCGAGTATGACGCATCTTTTCCCCAAGATACGGCGTATTCTGTTTTTAATAAAGAATTTTTCGAAACCCTAACGCCATGCGACGCATCTGTTTTAACAGATACGGCGTATTTAATATTTAAATTAAAAACTATTTTCGAATTATTAAACAGAAGTGACGCATCGATTTTTATCGATACGGCGCATCTACCAAATCAAAAATCTTGTATTTTGAATCGTAACGAAAATACAGCTCATTAGCTTCTGCTAATACGGCGCATTTAATTTTTATAAATATAATTGATTTTTGATGTCTGACAGGTACGGCACATTCTAATTTATAAGCGGCGTATCTATTTTCTAAAATAAAAGTCTGATTTAATTTTAACATAATAAGATACGGCGTATCCTTTTTCAAGAATACGGCGCATCGTCTGCAGATATCAGCAACTTTTACTTTTCGTATTCCGCTCTCATTGTTAATTTCCTAATGTCTTACTTTCTTGAACAAATCCTACTGATAATTTTATGCTAATTTCAGGAAGCACCTGAAACAACAATGCTGCCAACAAGAGATATTACGCAAGCTAACACTAGTGCCAAGATTGCTAAACAATGGTACGAGGGGAACCGCAAGTTTGGTGTAAGAGGGGAATTTCTGAAATTATTACAAGACAATGCCTTCCAAGGATCTCAGGATGATGATGCCGATAAACACGTGGAAAGGGTCCTTAAAATTGCTAAACTCTACAAAACAAAGAATATGACCTATAACCAACTCATGCTCCGAATCTTTCCAAATACACTTATAGGGGAAGCAATCCGTTGGCTGGAATTCGAACTCGACGAACCTCTTAGCAACTGGGTTGATCTTAAAATAAAATTTTTGGAGAAGTTTAGCCGTGAATTCACCTGTTGGCTAAAATCTAAATTTCTTTTCTCTTAAAAGATGAATTCGTCTCTGAAGAACGAACTCTGGACTTACTGGAGAACAGGGAATGATGAAGAGGGAATGGAAAACGAAGAGGGAATTGTTTAGGATTGAAACAAACTTGTTTGATTATGAAACCCCCTCTATGCAAGGAGTTTAACGAATTTAACTATTTGTTAAAAGTCGATACTGATGTGCTCACTGGAGACGTACCTGGATTCAAAACTTTTGATGCATTCAAGAATACTTGGTTATATGAATGGAATGATCAAATTCCATGGGTTTCCAATAAATTAGTATTTTACGATGAACTAGTGCATAGCTGCGAACCCATTCGCTTCAAGGATGGACCTTGTCAATGGCCAAGCTGTGATTGGAGGAATGACGGAATCTGTAATTGGGGAAATTTAATCGGCATAACACAAAATGGAGATGATATTATTTTCGCTGATTACAGTTGGTATGACTTGGTTGAAGATGGTGAAAAGAAAAACGAAGCCTTACAAGAGGAAGCAAGAATCGAAGGACTTAAGGAGCTTCGCGACCCTAAGGACATAACATTTTTGGAATGGGTACATAGAAGCTTCAATGATTATACAAAGCTTG
This sequence comes from Artemisia annua, assembly GCA_014162995.1. Taxonomy (NCBI): domain Eukaryota; kingdom Viridiplantae; phylum Streptophyta; class Magnoliopsida; order Asterales; family Asteraceae; genus Artemisia; species Artemisia annua. The sequence continues at coordinate 204,600 of LBNU01014208.1, read as the reverse complement.
ACCGAAGATTACAATGGAGACTTCAGAAGGAATGGGACAGAATTCAAGGAGATTGTGAATCAAGTAGTGAGGAAAGTTACCATCCTATTGAAGATGTTATGGGAAATCTTCTTGAATCGAATAAAGAAATCTATGAAGAACTAACAGACGAACTTGAAGAATATATTGGTTGCAATCAAGAGTCTAGCTTTGTCAACGATGATGTTGAGTCATTCAAGAAGAGGAAATGTCAACTTCTCGGGATACCATACCAGAAACCTCCGACATTCGCCACTGAAAGATTTGAGGTGATTAAATATTCCCTAGGACCGACGGAAGAATATGCTGCTATCAAGATTTCCGAGTCTCACGAGCTTACTCGATCCGAAGAGAATGTTGCAAAACTCTATGGCAACATCTTTCGAATGAAGGAAGAAGGATGTCACGTTGCAAGAGTAAAATAGGAGCTGAACGTGAGTCTAACTTGAAGACTCTAGAGTAAAGACAAGTGCTGACCGGGAGACAACCCAGAACTTTTTATCTACTTTTCTGTTTTATGTCGAGTCTGTCAGACCTGCAGAAGATGCGGCGCATCTCCACCATGGAATGCGGCGTATCATCTGCACTGGTCATATCCTATTTTATTTTTCTGTATTTTTATTTTTTGACGTTAAAACATTTTGTCAGTTTATTTAATGCGGCACATCCCTGTTTAAGGATACGACGCATCTTTTATCCTGATTCGTATTAATTCCAGGCTCGATACGGCGCATCTTCTTCCATAGGATTCAGCGTATCTACTGACCTGATGATTTACAGTTTTATTTTTTAGGTTTTATTTTTACTAACTACTAATGTATTATGCAAGTTTGAACCTTCTTAACTCAGGTGTGTTAAAGTCTAGGTGGTATTATTGATTCCTGAACTTTTCGTGAAACATCATTCATGAAGCTTAAACGTTTTAATCCACAAGAAAGTTGATCTTTGCTCGTAAACGCATAATGGAGGATCATTCCGAGCAAATATCAGGGAAGTTTTTTTGTTCTAATTCTTTTATTTTTCAGTTTTTAACCTTTAAAACAAACAATGAGGATGTTGTTTAACTTAAGTGGGGCGATGAAGAATTAGAACACTTACTTGTCCAAACTTTTTCGAAATATGCTTAAAATGCACTTAATATATCAAAATTTAAAAATTTTTTAGCATGTTTTTGTTTAAGTCTAAATTACATAGCCGCACACATAACATTGTTTTTGCCTAAAATTAAAAACTTTAGTGTGCTGGTGACTTGTAAACTTTAGAACTTGGCTTGTATACTATTCGAGACCACCATAAAAAGTATTATCGATATAATTGGAGTAACTTGTCTAACTTGGTAAAATTCTAGGATTACACCCAAAAAGCCTTTATATGTTATGTGATATTAACTAACTACACTGGTTAGTTAACCCCCGTATAAACCCTTTTTTTTACTCTCATTTTTAGAGTAAGATACCCCTAGAAAAACCCTCAGAGCCATTCCTTTCGTTTCTTACACCTTTGTTCAAATGTTTCGTTACACCCTTACACCTTAGCCTACCCTGTAGATTGAAATCCGTGGTTAGTTACTTTAGGCAAAGTGTGTCCTTACATTACCTGTGTTCGCGTGCGTAATTCATTATCTTTGGTTAGGTCGGGAAATTGCACAATGCAATTGGAGTGAAAGTACATATTGTATATTTTTAGTTTGTTTTTTGTGTGTTTACTACTTTCACTATTACAGTTATTTCTGAAAGTTATGAAAAGTATGGAAAAATTATCCGGAAAAATCGTGATAGAAAAAGTTGTGAAATTTTACACAAGTAAAAAAAAATCAAAAAAATAGAAAAGAAAAAGAAAGAAGAAAAAGTTGGAAGTTTGTTTTAACCAACTTATGTAAAGTTTTGTAAAGTGGGAGATATCACCACTATTTGTTGTTGTATATTATATTTATGATTGAATGGGAGTTGGCCGTTACGGGAACGCCAACTAAGGTTATTCTTTGTTTAAGATTTTATTGAGTATAATTCGTGTCTACCTAAAGCGTGAGTTACATGAGTCAAAAGCGTGAGTTATTCAATGATATGAGTCTTATTCATGGGATGGTTGGGAAAGTAATTAACCACACTTAGGATTTTAATCTATTTGTTTTGTTCATTTTTATTTTACACCAATTTATATCCCAAATATTATCCATACCCTATATCATTCTTCATCCGAACCTTTGATTTATTGAGATTAGGGATTTGAGCAATCTTAAGTATCGTAGTCGTGGATTCGGCTATGTATTTATGATTTTGTCGCCCTTTTTGATATAATATTATTGGTGAAGATTACTTGGTCCTATCTTTAGCCTATTCGAGTTAAGGAATTGAGCAATTGCGAGTATCGTGGTCGTGGATTCGATCATGTATTCGTGATTTTGTCGCCTTTTCTGGAATATGAGATCGATAGAGATTAAAAAGGATGATCAACCCTTAACCAACTAACCCATTTTACCGCTTTAGACTTGTTACTCCTTGGCTTTAGTGGGGGAGATGCGTATACTTGTCAAGCTTATGATAGAATATTCGTCACAACTAGCAACTAAACGATTTAGAATTGTTTTATATTGAAAAATTATTTTGTTTCTACTTCGTTAAGTGGTTGGTTGTGTGATTATGATAAAACGAATACGTGCTTAACTATCAAAAACAAATCCTAACACCTTTTAGGATACATTTTCATAAGATTAAATCTAAGGTTTACTTGGGGACAAGTAAAGTTCAAGTGGGGGGATATTTGATGAACTCAAATAAGTACATTTTATTATCATCATTTATCCTATTTAATTAACTTGTTTTAATTTATTATGTATGAGAATCGGTGCTTTAATGTTTACTCTAGTGATTCTCAGATAAAAATAGGTAAAAGGTGAAACTTGGCGATTTTGAACTAATTACGGAGTAAAATGAGCAAGATGTCAAAAGTCTACTGAAACCCAGAAGATGCGCCGTATCTTACTCAACAGATACGCCGCAATATCATACTTAGATAAATTCGAAGACCATTTCCTGACTTTGAAGAATGCGCCGCATGGAATTATACCATGCGCCGCATATGAAACTTTGGTCAAAGAAGAAGATCAAGCTCGTTCTACTCCTGATACGCCGCATCACACAATTGACATACGGCGTATCACTATCAAGACTTCACCAGAAACAATCCAAGACAACCGAAGGACATGCGCCGCATACAGATTCAACTTACGCCGCATCTAAAGGCGGTGTACGAATATTCCAGAATATAATAAGCTTGGACCCCACGCAAATTTAAGTCAATGCGCCGCATCTCATCATTACATGCGCCGCATCGAACCCTCAGACAGAAACTATAAATACCCCAAGAACTAGACGAATTTGGTGTGCACCATAACCCTAAGGAGGCGAATTCAGACGAACAAGCAACACAAGGCACACCCCAAACGAAGATCTTAGAGCTGTAAGAAGGTCCTGCATGTACTTAATTCATTAAGTAGTTTTGTTTTATTGTAATAGTAAGCTTTAATTCATCAGGATAGATGGCCGGTAGTTTGTGAGTACGCAAAATCAAATGCCCACCTTAAAATTGATTTCCCATCAATTAAAGTTTATATGTTTGATGCCTTTGGTGAATTTATATTAGTGCATTGATTGCCTCTGTGTCTAGCTGAGCACTGCTTGGGCTGCCATACCCCTTCCTCGCCTATTTAATCCGATGTCTATGGATAAGTAGGATATTCATAAGTAATCATTAAGGGTTTACTCACCGATATAATGAAACCATCGAGTACGGATTAACTTTATACACTTCATCAATGTTGCAAAAATCGTGAATCGGTACTAAGGCGGTCCGGGGCCGATTAGCGATTTTTTACCGATTAATCGGCCGATTTTCTTGACTCGGCCGATTAATCGGCCGATTTTCGTGGAATTCTCTCCAAGGTCCTGGGCCGATTACCGATTAATCGGCCGATTCGGCCGATTTTTGCAACACTGCACTTCATATAAAACTAGCAATAAAACAAGTGACAAGCTGCTTAATTATCGGGACAGGTTCTTATTGTCTCTATTATCTATCTGTGTACGTGTATGCTATTCGCTGATTTGTTCTCATTAGTATTTACTGTTTAATTTAATAACCAAACTGTGCCAGTCTCTCAGGCTGAAACCCCTTTTCGTTAGATTAGACTGTAAAACTAACTTAGATATTAAAATACTGATTAGGATAACTAGATAATACGTTCCACTCTTAGTGATCGACACTCTGCTTACCATTATATACAAGCTGAACGGGTACACTGCTCGTTAAGTGTGTGTGTTATTGATAAGTCGGCTAAGTATAAATGTAAAACTTGAATAGGTATTAACACTGCTAAACCGCAACGACACATCACGCGCATCAGTTAGGTTGAGCTTGTTCTGATAACTTTCAACGCCCAGCTGAAGATCTTCCACTTTTTCTTGAACTATTAATCGTCTGATGTAGAGAAGAAGTGAAGCAATGAAGTTATACTGAGTTGACTTAGGGAAACGCAACATCTTTCCTTGAACCTTTTCCAAAGATATGTCTTCTATGTCATTTAGGTTGAGATCAGGGAAATCCGGTTCTCCAAACTTGTATTCCTTCTCATCTTGTCTCTTGACGACAATCTCTTTCATGAAAGTGTAGTTGAATCTTTGTGACTCTAAGATTTCCATGATTGCAACGATTCGAGACTGGTGCTTCACGTTTTCAGCTGACGTCAAATGTAGTTTGTGAGTGTAGCCGAGTTTACGCCTGTCCGGCCAGTGTTGAATTCCAAGGAGAGCTTCTCTGTTGTAGGTGACAACGGAGTCGCTGAAGATCGGTGTTGTTTCTTCAATGGATGGCAGTTCATCTCTCGCAGCAGGGACTGAGATCGTAAGTGAAGAAGCATATCTTTCCTTTGAGGTCTCATGGGCATGTTGAAGATATCTAAGATCGTTGTTGAAGAAGAATTGGTAGGGAATCTTAGGCTTTTCCGGAAATCCTTGCAGAGGTAGTGGTTTTGTCCAATTGGTGAAGTAAGGCTCGTTGTGCTTGCAATGTGCATCGTAGGTGGCTTCAGGATTCAGCCATTCGAACGAGCCAGACAAAGCACAAGCAATGTACTCTATGTGATACTGGAGTTCAACGTTGTTTCCCGATCGAGGCATTAGAAAGTCAAGAGCTTCACGGTTGATCCTTCGTAGTTCAGCCTTTGTCATCTTTTCAACTTGAAGACCCGTCATGGTACTTTGAGTATATTGCAAAGTGTTTCCTGGCAGTGGTTCGTCGGCTTTAAGTAGAGGTTGTGACTTGATCAATTCTGTGAACCAATCTGCTTTTGGAGCTTCATCTACATCTAACCATGAGAATGGTTTTCACTTCTTCTTCTTTGACTTAGTAGACTTTCTTTTCTCCTGAGTCTTTGATGTTGATGATGGTCTAGGTTGTGATTCAGGAATGTGTGATTCGTGAATGGTTGTGTCGGGGTCTTCCTGATATTCATCTGTTGTAGCATGAATGGTTCTTCAGCATGTGTTGGACCGGATCTAGAGGCTGGTGTTTGCTGTTGTGTGACTGGAGCTTTGGAAGTCTTGTGATGTGCGTGGGATTGCGACCACGCAAACAGGTTTTACCTCTCGAGGGATCTCGAGAAACTTGCAATCCCACCAGGCAGTGTACCTGATCGGTGTAGTATAGTGTAGTGGCAAGTACGGGGGATTGATCGTTCTCTCACAGGGAATAGTGTTCGTTAGGATAGAAAAACTACTCTAATTGGTCTAAAGGTGGAAGAAGATTATTTTTGTATTTTTATATTTTTTTAGAAAGCAAGTAAAAATCTTGGGTATTGGAGGAGTGGGCGGAATTAGTTGCTAGTCAACTAACCCAAAAACTACAATTGCAATAAAAATAAAATAACTAAAACTATTGTGGTTGTGAAAACTTATATGGAGACAAATGTGTTTACTTAGATTTCCTTACTCCCTAACTATCTTTTACCGGTTAATTGGTATGTATATTAATTGCGTGGATGAAGGGTGTATTCCTAATAACTCATGGAGTGGCATACATATCTCTCCAATTCTATGGGCTCTTATCTCCTCCTACAACTATGCACTACATAATCATAGGGATTGTAAACAGTGGCTCATGCGTTAAATACTACCTTAATAGCCTAGTATGCCTTGGCTACATGTTTCTTAAGACGTTCAAGCACGTTACCATAAAGGAGGTTGGCCAGTTTTCTTAAGCCTAACATCGATGGAACAATCATCCAAAACAAATAACAACACACCAATCAACCAATAAATAATAGTTAGGTTTCATTAGATCTAAGCAAACACAAAGAAAATCTAGCCTAGCATGTTAAATAAAAGACAAGAACAAGATAAAATCAAACAACACATAGACATATTGAATGATTAATTGATTACTTATCTTCAATGTAACATGGAAGATCTCAAGGTGAAAAACCTTGAAAAAGGCTGCTTAAATCGTCTAGGGTTTATCCCTTAAAAGTTCCACACTAATGAAGGAAAAATAGAAAAGTATATATAGAAAATACACTCTGACGGCGTCAGGTTATAGAGTCTGACGCCGTCAGCTCGCCGCCACTAGGGTTCTCGAATGGCCTAGATCTACTTCTGATGCCGTCACCCTCTATATCATTCTGGGCCGTCACTCTTTAGTTTATAACCTGACGGCCTACACCATTCAACACCTGACGGCGTCAGGTGTAAATGTTCCAAAATCTTTCTGGCCCGTCAAGTGTAAAGTAGTTTCACTCCTTTGTCAATGTTGGCTGACGGCGTCACCTTGTGACTCTGACGCCGTCAGGTCGAAATTCAGCTTCTTTTGAGACTTTGTCGTTTTCTTCACTTTTATGCTCCAAAAATGTCCAAATATGCATGTTTTTCCAGAATTCTTCTCAAAAGTACCTAAAATGACAAAAGGAACGATTTATGTTAAATACTACCTTAATAGCCTAGTATGCCTTGGCTACATGTTTCTTAAGACGTTCAAGCACGTTACCATAAAGGAGGTTGGCCAGTTTTCTTAAGCCTAACATCGATGGAACAATCATCCAAAACAAATAACAACACACCAATCAACCAATAAATAATAGTTAGGTTTCATTAGATCTAAGCAAACACAAAGAAAATCTAGCCTAGCATGTTAAACAAAAGACAAGAACAAGATAAAATCAAACAACACATAGACATATTGAATGATTAATTGATTACTTATCTTCAATGTAACATGGAAGATCTCAAGGTGAAAAACCTTGAAAAAGGCTGCTAAAATCGTCTAGGGTTTATCCCTTAAAAGTTCCACACTAATGAAGGAAAAATAGAAAAGTATATATAGAAAATACACTCTGACGGCGTCAGGTTATAGAGTCTGACGCCGTCAGCTCGCCGCCACTAGGGTTCTCGGATGGCCTAGATCTACTTCTGACGCCGTCACCCTCTATATCATTCTGGGCCGTCACTCTTTAGTTTATAACCTGACGGCCTACACCATTCAACACCTGACGGCGTCAGGTGTAAATGTTCCAAAATCTTTCTGGCCCATCAAGTGTAAAGTAGTTTCACTCCTTTGTCAATGTTGGCTGACGGCGTCACCTTGTGACTCTGACACCGTCAGGTCGAAATTCAGCTTCTTTTGAGACTTTGTCGTTTTCTTCACTTTTATGCTCCAAAAATGTCCAAATATGCATGTTTTTCCAGAATTCTTCTCAAAAGTACCTAAAATGACAAAAGGAACGATTTAGGGCACTATTTGATCACATTTACTCGAATTAGGGCTTAAATGACCCCCTAAAACGGTAACACTTTTCGTCTCATCAAATACCCTTACACTTGAGATTTGCTTGTCCTCAAGCAAATGAGCTTTTATTCCAATCAAAATATGAGTTAGGGGTCATTTAGCACGAATATAAAAGTAATTACAACAAATAGTCATTCGACCCTAATCATAACAAGCACGGAAATCATACACTAGCACCTCACAAATAGTGTTTGGATACTCTCATCTCTCAAATGTCATAGAATTATATCTCATAAATGAAAACGGAAAATATCACTCACTACCTGTCGTAGCAAATAGATTACCATAGGCTTGGGAAAGGATCAATTACTCCTCCACTAGGCGTAAGCACCTAAGATAAACTATCAAAGAGGGCTTTCCAAAGGGTTGTAACGTAAGGTGTAGGGATATGATAAACACGGTTTGGTTGGAATAAAGGGTATTTTAATGGTGGCGAGTTAATTATCATGATCAAATACATGCACTATACAACGTTGCTAAGCCAATACTCGACTCAATCTTAAGCTAAAAAATGAAATAACAAAAACTTAAAAGAAACATAAAAGGAAACGGGATGGTAGTCCGTATGTTATTTCTACTTTTCTTTTTCGAATTTTTTTTGTACTTTTTCTTGATTTTTCAATTTTTTTTTCATACACTCTTGCCCTACCATCCAAAATAATACATCATAGGGGCCTTGGTTCTCCCCTTACACTTGAATTTTTACATAACTTTACAATTAACTATTCTAATGACTCGAATTAAGATAATTGAAAAACTTGGAGTACTTTTAAGATATTTAGCACATATGGGGGTAATAATGTTGTTCTTCCCCATTACTCCATTACACTAGTACTTTACCCATGAGTCCCAATCGTCCCAAAATAATATGTACAAGGATATGACTCGACTTAGCAACCATGTAATCGACTAGATAATTAACAAAGGGTTTAACAAATGTTGTCACAATAACGCACCAAAGGTGAGTGCATACAAGGTAGGCTCAGGCGATTTGGTTGTACATTTAAGTGGGGTGTAACAAATTTTCACTTTGAGTAAGATGCTCAAAGATCGAAACGAAAGGATAGGCTCGGAGGGGTGTACTAGCGGTATCGTGTACCAAAAATTGGTACATCGCAAAGGGTTTGGGAGAATTACTTGACCAATGTAGCCAATGTAATTATAACGAAAACACGGGGGTAAAACAATGGGTTAATCCTAATGCCTCTTATCATGTAGTAGATCTTAACTACACGAATGTAGTCTCACTTGTGGATTTGAGATGGTTCTAACGCAAGTTCTAGAATCTAAGTGCTACCGGTACTCACATCATAGCACCAAAGATAGATGCTTTTCCTACCAATTCTAGGGGTGAACCTCACATATTTGGGGTGGAAAATTTTTTAGTGGTACGGTTTTGTGCTAGTCATACAATTTCCTATCCATGAGACGCTCATTAAGACCAAGGTTTCACTTCTAAATGTTGTAAAAAATTTTAAATTGGCGCTAAAATTGTCCTAACAAATATTTCTCTTGGTTTTATTACAAATTTACTATCAAACAAAGCAAAACATCAAGCGTAAGTGTATTCTCAACGGTGCCTTCATTTACCCCCCTACACTTAAACCGAACATTGTCCCCAATGTTCAAATAGAAGATGTAAAAGTAAATAAAATGAAAGAATGAAATCAAATACTCCCCTGATTCGTTTGATGTGGATAATGAAGTAACATGGTTAGATCTTCTTCCAAGAGAGATGAACGCTCAAAGCTTCCCTTCCAAAATATAAATCATCTTCTTGTCCAAAATAACCTATAACCTGAAAAAGATAAAGGCCAACCTCACATAAAATCGGCGGTATAATTGATTCCTCCTGAACAGTCAACTAAGTCAACCAGGGGTTCCTGGTCAACCAAGTCAGGCTAAGAGAGAGAAATGATCAATTTATGATCCGGTGTAAGCACAGTGTATTCCCGGGTCGTTATATCCCGACGAGATTGAAATTGTATTTGGAAAAACGCTTATGGAAAGAGTGATTTGGAACAGTAACCAGAATAAGATTTTGATTGATTTTTACACTACTGATTGCTTGGAATTGAAGATGAAAATGCACAATTAACAGATATCACAAATATGTAGCACAAAATGTAATTAAGCAAACTACAGGGGCTAAAAATGACAAGTTCTAAACTACAAGGGTGTAAAATGAAAATTTTAAAACTTTTAATCTTAAAGAAAATTAAAATCTAAAAAGAAAATATTTTACTAGTATTATATTAACTTAATATTAATTATTTAATATAAACTATTTTAATTTACTTAAAAACTATTTATATTATTCCTAAAAAGATTTTTATTACAAATTTAGTTAGAAAATTACAAAATTATTTTCTAAAAATCAAAAATGACTTAAAATATTTATAAAAATTAAAAAAGAAATATTTTTGTCTTTTTGTGGATTTTTTATAAATTAAAAACTTAATTAATATTTAAAATCTAATTAAACTATTTAAAAGGAAAAAATTAGATAATGAAAAGAGAAACTTACAAAATTAATTTTTACAGGTTCTAAATTAACTTAATAAGCTAGGAAAATTATAAAAATAAAAATCAGATTAAAATTTAACAACTATTCTAATTTCTTTTTGGTTTTTATGTTTTATCTAATTAAAATAAAATTAAATACAAAAATTACAAGGACTACAGTAAAAATTCTAGAAAAATTACTAAAATCTTAAAATCATGCAAGGATTAAAGGAAAAATATAAAAAAGTACTACTGTAGAACAAATTTATACAGATTTAATTTAATTAACAGTTTTAATTAAT
>LBNU01014208.1:159030-178762 GCA_014162995.1 Artemisia annua | reverse complement strand
AAGTGATAGTTTCTATTTAACATTTTTAATTTTCATTTTCTCTTTTTAAATTTTATTAAGTGATATTCTGTTTTTATAATTTTATAAATTACTTTGTAACCTTAAGTATTTGTAGTAATTTTCTCAGAATTTTCTTTTTCCATTTAGTATTTATTAGATTTAATATTAGTTTAATTAGTAATTAATTAAAACTGTTAATTAAATTAAATCTGTATAAATTTGTTCTACAGTAGTACTTTTTTATATTTTTCCTGTAATCCTTGCATGATTTTAGTTTGTAGTAATTTTTCTAGAATTTTTACTGTTCATTTGGTAATCCTTAGATTTATTTTTAACTAAAACAGTTTAATTAGAAAAACCAAAAAGAAAATAGTTTTAGTGTTTAAAATTAATCTCAGATCCATTTTTATAATTTTTCTAGTTTTGTAATCATAATTAGAATCTGTAAAAATTATCTTTGTAATTTTCTCTTTTCATTTTCTAATTTTCTCCTTTTAAATAGTTTAATTAGACTTTTAATATTAATTAAGTTTTTAATTTATAAAAGATCCACAAAAAGACAAAAATAGTTATTTTTAATTTTTATATTTTTTTTAAGTCATTTTAGATTTTTAGAAATTAATTTTGCAATTTTTTAGTGTAATTTGTAATCTTAATCCTTTTTAGAATTGTTATAAATTAGTTTTAATTAAGTTTTTAAATAGTTTTATTAATTAATTAATACTTAAATATTAAAATAATCAAAAAAATAATTTTCTTTTTAATTCAATTTTCTTTTTATTTAAGTTTTTAAAACTTTCATTTTACACCCTTGTAGTTTAGAACTTGTCACTTTTAGTCCCTGTACTTTCTTAATTTACATTTTTTATTACATATTTGTTATATCTGATTGTTGAGCATTTTAATATTGTTTCATTATCAATTCCAAGCAATCAGTAGTGTAAAAATCAATCCAATTCTTATTTTGGTTACCATTCAAATTCACTCTTCCCATAAACGTTTTTCCAAATACAATTTCAACCTCGTTGGGACTTTAACGACCAGGGGAAACACTGTACTCTCCAGGATTACATTGCATTGTGCTCTAAGCTTTCAGGGTTTATTTGTTACGGTTAGCCATTCACAAGTGGCTAGCTTGTGTGACAAACCTGTTGGTTCTGAGACCAATCAAAATTTGGAGGCATTACCTCTACGGTACCAAGTATACGGTGTACACTGACCACAAGAGTTTACAACACATCCTCGATCAGAAAGAACTAAAGATGAGGCAATGAAGATGGTTAGAACTACTTAGTGATTATGATTGTAAAATCCGTTATCACCCCGGAAAGGCCAATGTTGTGGCCGATGCTCTAAGCCGGAATGAACGTGTTAAACCTCTCCGAGTACGATCGTTAGGAATGACGATCTGCTCCCCACTACCCGCACAGATCATACAAGCACAAACTGAGGCTCTCAAAGAAGAGAACCAACCTCATGAAAAGATCTATGGTATGCCGGAAAGTAAAAATGGTTTCGTGAAACGACCCGACGGAACATTGTGTTTTGGAGAAAGAAGTTAGATCCCGCATCATGGAGGTATTCGAGACCTCATCATGCACGAGTCGCATAAATCCAAGTACTCCATCGACCCTGGAGCTAACAAAATGTACCAAGACCTCAAGAAACTATACTGGTGGCCTAACATGAAAGCTGACATTGCTGAGTATGTCAGAAAATGCTTAACATGTTCAAGAGTCAAGGCAGAATGCCAGCGACCATCGGGATTGCTTACTCAACCCGATCTCCCTATTTGGAAATGGGAACGAATCACCATGGATTTTATCACTAAACTCCCAAGAACAATCACTGGTTTAGATACCATTTGGGTTATCATTGACCGACTCACAAAATCCGCTCATTTCGTACCCATTCGAGAAACCGATGAGGTAAGCACACTCGCGTATTTATATCTGAAGGAAATCGTGACCCGACATGGGGTACCCATTTCAATTATATCTGATAGAGATAGTCGTTTCACCTCAAACTTCTGGCAATCACTGCAGAAAGTTTTAGGCACTCGCTTAGACATGAGCACCGCGTACCATCCACAAACGGATGGGCAAAGCGAAAGAACAATACAAACGCTAGAAGACATGCTGCGGGCATGTGTTATTGATCTCGGCAAAGGATGGGATAAACATTTGCTGTTGGCCGAGTTCTCATACAACAACAGCTATCATGCCAGCATTAAGGCAGCACCATTTGAGGCAATTTATGGTCGAAAGTGCAGATCTTCAGTTTGTTGGGCTGAAGTCGGAGAAGCTGAGATCACTGGACCTGAATTAATCCTCGAAACCACAGAAAAGATCGTTAAGATCCGACAACGCTTACAAGCTGCCAGGGATAGGCAGAAAAGTTATGCTGACGTGAGGCAAAAGCCAATGGAGTTTCAGGTTGGAGACAGGGTCATGCTGAAAGTATCACCCAGGAAAGGAACTGTCCGCTTTGGAAAGCGCGGAAAACTAAACCCCCCATTCAAGATCCTAGAAAGGATTGGTCCTGTGGCTTATAAACTTGAATTACCAGAAGAAATCAGCCGTGTGCACAACGTATTTCACGTTTCAAACCTAAAGAAGTGTCTTTCTGACGAAAAACTGGTAATACCGCTGAAAGAAATTCAGTTTGATGAAAAACTTTCCTTCACGGAAGAACCCATAGAGATTATGGACCGTGAAGTGAAACGATTAAAACACAGCCGCATACCCATCGTCAAAGTTTGATGAAACTCTTAAAAAGGACCCGAGTATACATGGAAGCGCGAAGACAAAATCCGCGCCAAATACCCGCACTTGTTCCCCGAGAACCCCCATGACATAACACAAACTTAAATTCCGGGACGGAATTTGAATGACGGGTAGGTACTGTAATATCCTGAGAAAAACCCCAATTATTAACAAACACTAAACATGAAGTAATTGTATGTTACTGTTCATGCACCCATTTTTAGGAAAAACTTTAAACTTTTTGTTTACACTATGCAACTCTGAATCATTATGTGCTATGTGATTCACACTTACCTAGAATGAGCTCACACGCAACCCACAATGATCTGGACAAGGCACAACGTGACTATGGATCAGTTTTGATCACAAGTGCAACACTTTGCACTCACAACTCCCACATATGAGTATTACATCTCAGTGGACCCCGCAAAACCGACATATGAGGTTTACATCTCAGTGGAACTCACAATACCCACACATGAGGTTTTCACCTCAGTGGACCCCACTATACGAATACGAATTATAATACACACTTATGGGACCCACATCCCTGTGGGCCCCACAATAACAAAATATAATATAATATTCCATGTAGGACCCACATTGTCCTCAAATGGGCCCCACATGACCGGAATTAACTACACTACTCTAATTGGGCCTATACGACCCAACAACAAACATGTGAGCCCAAAACTACTTCACGGATCATATTTAATTTCATTTTGGGCTGAAGGAACTCCCAAGCCCAATTCAAGCCCAATCCAATACCCATTTTGCTACACGAGTTCGTGAGCCTATGCACATTTACTTTTGCCTTCGTTTTCGCGATTCTCACAAGCAACCTATGGAACAAAAGGCACTACCTCATTATTTGCACCCAAAAGAATCGAGATCAACGATTATGTCACCAAAATACGTACAAATGAATAGTAAACGAGGGGCAAATCATAACGAGGTTACAACTTTTCCAAACTTACCCAACTTGGCTCAAATCATGTAAACGAGTTTCCATTGATCCCAATGTGTTCTAAAACCACTCAAATGACTTCTTAAACGTTCCTAAGTGTCTCACAATGGTTCTCACGAACTCACAACAAGTATTTCGATGTACACTTATTCATTTGGTCACCTTAAATCTCACTTGGACTCCAAACGTACCACGACTTCCACAACTTCTACAAAGGATTCACAAGACCTTATAACCCTATCTATAACTCACCACAACGTGTACAAACCACAACTCGATCACAAGGTGACCATTTGGTCATGTTACAATATCAAACGGACCCTTTTTGTTATTCTGCTACCACACGCACCCTTAAAATGAGTTCACACTTGAACTCTTGACCCCCAAAGAACCTCAAGACAACAATACTACTCCTACTCACTTGTTTCACCAAGGACTAGAAATAAAATCCAACTTCTAGAACCCTTGGCCTCGTCATCACATAAAACCGACTCCGTATACACATGGATAAGCAAGTTGCTATCCAATCAACCTAGCCTACTCTCCCTACTCGTTATCTCACTAACATATTCCCTTTGTCCCATACACTTGCGTCCCTATCTTCAGGTCATACCTTCCCACGCAAAAAAAACCAACGTATACTCACTCAAAACTCACACACACTCTCCTTTGTTCACTGCTGCATACCGAGGAGAAGCCAAGGCCTTCCAAAGTGTTCCCAAGCTCGTACAAGCTCGCCACAAGCTTCACTCAAGCCCTTGCTGTGCCATCTATCGAGTTACAAGCTCACAAGTCCCTCATCAAGCTTCCACAGTTCATAATCTTCCCACCTTTGAAGGTGTAGTAAGTGTCTTCAAACACTTAGTTTATTTTTTATCACATTATCATGTTTTCTATTTGATTATGACACCAACACTTTGGCCAAATTTCTCCTATGTCTCGTTAGTTTCATGCCTCACAAAAACTCTCACTCACATCCCAGTACACCTAAGAATGAAATCATGAACTCATTACAAGCTTAACCAAACTCTAAAATACCAAATATCACACATTTACATGTGAACTTGGCCTGTATCGAGAAACTGCTAATATTTTTCTAAGTGTTTTCAAAGGATTTCATCACTATACCTTGGACTCATTATTTGGAATTTATACGTACAACATATACATATTTTTGTACAAACTAATTCTATGGAACCTAAACAATCAAGCTACACTTAAGCTCACACTCTCACAAGCTTGTTTAAGCTGTCTCACAAGCTCATTCCATAGCTACCTTACTCGTTCATAGAATCCTTATAACAACTTAATGGGCTAAATCCCATCAAACTCACATCTCATTGTGGCCTGTTTTACGGCCCAACAACACTCACTCTCACTTTGGCAAGGCCCAATATGAGCCCAAGAACCACCAAACCCAGTTGGAAGCCCACTGGACCCACGGAAGACCCAATTATAACAACCCACAAAATCTCATCACTGTCATTCCCATTACAAATACCTACAGTAGGTATTTCACAGGTAATTTTTTTGCTTTTTATGTGCATTCACTACTTGCATGACTCTCTAGACCTACTCACGTATCCACACAAGCTAAATATCTCTACCCACACATCCTATAAACTCCTGGTATGTCAAGCATAAGATCACAACAACACCACAATAAGTAATCTATCAATGTAACACAATAAACTTATCACAAAGCCCTAATAAACCATAATTAAGCCCTAATTAGGCCTATGTGTTTACAAAACCCTAATTTCTTATCTTAACTAGTTTAAAAGTGTTCACGGATTATGTATGAGTTACCTTAGGAACAATAGGATACCTTAGCACCTTTAGACCCTAGTACAACCTGTTAGAGTTTAGGTACAAGTCTCTTAAGCATAAAACCATAACTAGGTTATAACTTCCCAGAAACTAGGTTAAACCTTCCCAAATCTTTCCCATAAGCTACCACCACTTAGTATAAGCTTCTTATGACTTAACCCTAGCTACTAAACACTCATAGGACCCTAATCTAGGCACTAAAACCTAAGCTAGACCCTAATCTCTAACTAAGCAAAATTAGGTTATAACTAAACCTAACTTAACCCTAATCCTAAAACTAAGTACCCTAAGCACCTCAAACACCTCAAGCACCTAGCCTAGAACCTTAGTCATGCTTAGCACATACCCTATCACCTCCCTAGCTAGCACACAAGGAGGTGCATCACCTCCTTGTCACCACCTTCACCCCGCGGTTCCATCACTACCACAAACACCCTAAAACTGCCTATAGGCCATCCTTGTCACATGATAGCTTAGGATAGTCAGCATAGCTTAGCTTAGTCACCTTCCCCCCCCTCTCGACACCTCCTCCTTCCCCTTTCTTGGTCGCTACTCCAAACGACCCTATAAAAGGGCTCGTACCCCTCTCCTTTCATTCACACCTTTTCACTTCTCTTCACCTTACACTTTCTGGTCCTAAGGGCAGTAGTAGAGTCTTAGGAAACATAGAAGTCGAGTACCTAGGCCTTGCATGCTTGTCGAGTTTAGTTTTGCCCTAGAAAACCCTAATAACTCTCGTTAAACCACTTCTTAGTCAAGTAAGCCTTCTATATTTGTTTTATTAGCTTTATTGCAGTCCTAGGATAGTATTAGGTTTCCTTAGATCACAATAGAACCCTTGCCTAAGCTTTGATCACTAAAACTTGCTAGTTTTCTTTTTAAAACCCTAAATAGAGTCGAATTGCCTTTTATATGCTATAAGCACTTTTCATAAACTATAATCTAGTTTAGGTAACTTTGATAAGCTAATATTAGTAAACCATAAGCTAGGAAACCTTTTTGTTTCATAAAAATATGAATTGCATGGAATTAGGACTAGTTTTGCAAAGTTTTCCATGCATAGGGGTATATATGGTAATTTTCTAAAAATATTAAGTCTAGGGACTATATTTGACATTTCTTAGAAGTTATAAGTATAAGGACACTTTTTACAAAGTTCTATACCCTTAGGATAAAAAGTTAAATAGTTATAAACATATAAGGACTAGTTTTGCAAATGTTATAAAGTTAAGGGTATAAATGGTAAATTTTGAAAACTTATAAGTCCAAGGGTCATTTCTGCCATTTTCTCAAAATATAGAAGTATAGGGACTAATTGTGTCAAGTTTAGATAATTATAAATATAAATAATATAAGTATTATAAGTCTAGGGTAGATTTTGCAAATATATTAAACTATAAGGGTATAAAGTGAAAGTACTTAAAGTTAGAAGCATAACACAATAATAGGGAGCTTCATGTGAGGGGTATCATGTGGATATTTCATTTTGACGAGTTTGCTGGGTTTACGATTTAAAGTGCCCTGGCTCCTCAAACGATTATTGCATATACTTCTGAATTATGATGGCCCGAACAGTGTTATGTTATAACTAAACTCTAAATAAATACATGACTCAATAGTAAGGAGCTTCATGTGAGGAGTATTAACTTCTGTATTATGATGGCCCGAACGGTATTATGTTAATAACATAATACAATAGTAGGGAGCTTCATGTGAGGAGTCTTATACTTCTGGATTATGATGGCCTGAACGGTGTTATGTTATATCTAAAACACTAAAAACTCTAAAAATAAACCGCTTTTAGAACACGCTATGGACACTACGAGTTTCAAGTGTTGCCGTTTGGTTTAACCAACGCACCAACAGTATTCATGGACTTAATGAATCGGGTATGCAAACCATACCTAGATAAGTTCGTGATTGTGTTCATAGATGACATTCTCATTTACTCTCGCAATCAAGAAGAACATGTCGAGCATCTGAAAACCATACTTGAACTACTCAAGGCAGAACAATTGTACGCAAAATTTTCCAAATGTGAGTTTTGGATCTCAAGTGTGCAATTCCTTGGACACGTCATTGACAGCAAGGGCATTCACGTGGACCCCGCCAAGATTAAGGCTGTTAAGGAGTGGTCGACTCCTACAAACCCTACAGAAATCTGGCAATTTCTAGGACTTGCTGGGTATTACAGGAGATTCATCGAGAATTTCTCAAAGATCGCGAAGCCTTTAATGGAATTGACACAAAAGGACAAAAGTATGAATGGGGAGAGAAACAAGAAAAGGCTTTTCAACTCCTTAAGCAAAAGCTTTGTGAAGCCCCCATACTAGCACTACCGGAAGGTAATGATGGATTTGTGGTCTATTGCGATGCATCACATCATGGGTTAGGTGCTGTATTGATGCAGCGAAACAAAGTTATAGCATACGCCTCCCGACAACTCAAAAAGAACGAGGAAAACTACACAACACATGATTTGGAATTTGGAGCAGTAGTCTTTGCTCTCAAAATTTGGAGGCATTACCTCTACGGTACCAAGTATACGGTGAACACTGACCACAAGAGTTTACAACACATCCTCGATCAAAAAGAACTAAACATGAGGCAATGAAGATGGTTAGAACTAAACACATCCTCGATCAGCATAGCTTAGCTTAGTCACCTTCCCCCCCTCTCGACACCTCCTCCTTCCCCTTTCTTGGTCGCTACTCCAAACGACCCTATAAAAGGGCTTGTACCCCTCTCCTTTCATTCACACCTTTTCACTTCTCTTCACCTTACACTTTCTGGTCCTAAGGGCAGTAGTAGAGTCTTAGGAACCATAGAAGTCGAGTACCTAGGCCTTGCATGCTTGTCGAGTTTAGTTTTGCCCTAAAAAACCCTAATAACTCTCGTTAAACCACTTCTTAGTCAAGTAAGCCTTCTATATTTGTTTTACTAGCTTTATTGCAGTCCTAGGATAGTATTAGGTTTCCTTAGATCACAATAGAACCCTTGCCTAAGCTTTGATCACTAAAACTTGCTAGTTTTCTTTTTAAAACCCTAAATAGAGTCGAATTGCCTTTTATATGCTATAAGCCCTTTTTATAAGCTATAATCTAGTTTAGGTAACTTTGATAAGCTAATATTAGTAAACCATAAGCTAGGAAACCTTTTTTTTTCATAAAAATATGAATTGCATGGAATTAGGACTAGTTTTGCAAAGTTTTCCATGCATAGGGGTATATATGGTAATTTTCTGAAAATATTAAGTCTAGGGACTATATTTGACATTTCTTAGAAGTTATAAGTATAAGGACACTTTTTACAAAGTTCTATAACCTTAGGATAAAAAGTTAAATAGTTATAAACATATAAGGACTAGTTTTGCAAATGTTATAAAGTTATGGGTATAAATGGTAAATTTTGAAAACATATAAGTCCAAGGGTCATTTCTGCCATTTTCTCAAAATATAGAAGTATAGGGACTAATTGTGTCAAGTTTAGATAATTATAAATATAAATAATATAAGTATTATAAGTCTAGGGTAGATTTTGTAAATATATTAAACTATAAGGGTATAAAGTGAAAGTACTTAAAGTTAGAAGCATAACACAATAATATGGAGCTTCATGTGAGGGGTGTCATGTGGATATTTCATTTTGACGAGTTTGCTGGGTTTACGATTTAAAGTGCCCTGGCTCCTCAAACGATTATTGCATATACTTCTGAATTATGATGGCCCGAACGGTGTTATGTTATAACTAAACTCTAAATAAATACATGACTCAATAGTAAGGAGCTTCATGTGAGGAGTATTAACTTCTATATTATGATGGCCCGAACGGTATTATGTTAATAACATAATACAATAGTAGGGAGCTTCATGTGAGGAGTCTTATACTTCTGGATTATGATGGCCTGAACGGTGTTATGCTATATCTAAAACACTAAAAACTCTAAAAATGATTACATAAGAAACTTGAACAAAACAACTAGAGCTTGACATACATCCACACCTACAATACCACCAGGATACGTGAGTGAGGTAGTCTAGTTTCGAAGTCACTTTTTACATCAATAAGATTTCCCTAAACCCAGGTGAGTTTACATAACCTCACTTTTAAATGCTTTACAACCCTGTGAGAGGGATACATGCTTTAAACCGAATACAAGCCTTTTTCTTTGGTTGTTGCATGAGTAAACTATCTGCCATCATTACATAACTAAAATTCATGAATCTAATCATTTGGGATATTTTACCCAAGTGAACGCGAATATAGTTGATAGATCTATTGGAGTTTGACAACTCCCGTTGATACTACCTCTCACTGGAGGGTATCAATAAGTACTATATTTGAACCCTCTCTGAAGGATTAACTTTGGCAAAGTTATCCTTCCCGTCCCCTCATGGTTGATCTGCAGACCCCATGATCCGGACTGTTAACTTGTGGTTCATGAGCTTAGTGCAACATACCCCACTCTTGATAATTGTATATGCATTGCAATTGTCACACACACTACATTTTCCTTGAAAGGTGTAACAACTGAACCCTGTGGAATTTGTATTCACTATCACCTAAACCTATGACTCTCACTCAACACCTACTATTGACTCTTTAAGCATGTATCCTAGGTATATCACTACAACGGAGCTATGGCAGGAGGAGACACTGAACTTGGAGAACTTTCAAACCAGTTATCATTCAAACATAACATTTCACCTAAACTTTTTGGACCTCATCAATAGTAAAAGTATATCTTTTACTATAAAAACTCTGATAATTAAATGAATGATAACTAAATTTCTAAAAACGTCTCTTTTCGAGTCGTTTTCTATTACTGTAACTGTGAGTCCATGAAGTAATAACCCAACCCTAAATCCGCTGTGAACCGTGAAAATGGGGGTGTTACAGATTGGTATCAGAGCTTCAGTTGTAGAGAACAAGGTCAAAACCTAAACTACAACTATTTGTCATAAGCCCGAGAAAGTCCTCAGTGCCCCTGCCATCCTCCGTAACAATACATGCTAAGGTTAGTATAGTAATCACCTGCTTAACTGCTAAATGATTTACAGTATTTTTACTATTATATATAGTTATGTCTACTCCCCGCTATTCTACCCCCGTCTCATCTAGTCTACATCCGGAGAATGCTCTTTCCTCTCCAAATGTACTAGATTATCCTTCTAAACCATATTTTCCCGATTCCTTAGAAGACTCTAGGAATAATATAGATACCCCATCACCCTTAGGTTTTACACCTTTCATAGATAACCCAACTTAAAACACTTAAGAGATTTCTATGCTAAGGCATCACCTATTACTCCCCCAAACACTATTTTACACCCACCATTCCCCACTCCAAGATTTGAACCACATGGGTTCTTTCTTCCTAGAGAACCATATATACATAGAAACCCTATCCCTGCTTATATCCCTAGATTTGAACCTAGACAACCCTATACTTTAGCACCCACACCTTACTTAGTAAACCCTCCCATTTCATCTTTGAAAGTTGAAATTGGGGAAAATCCCACTAGGACAACTTTAGAAAATCAGGAAGATCAGGTAGAGGATATTTTAAATAACTTAGATGAAATTTCCTTGACCTTCTTGAGAAAATAGAAGAAGGTCATGATAATAATTGTTAGGATCCCGTTTCACGTCATCTCTCAAGCCTCGGTCATTTCCATAATATGTAATAGGTTGCTTTGTTATTTAAATTATTTTTGTTAAGAGTGTAAGTCCACTAAGCGTCCAATGGGCCTTAGAAGCCCACGAATTAGAGAGATAGGGAGGAAGGGAGTGTTGCCCTACTGCTCACCTATAAATAGGACCTTATGTAAACTCTTACACTTGTTGGTTTATTTGATATCTTTACTAAACTATTGTCATATTGTTTCTCATATCATTTAGATCAACCAAATCTATTTCTCATCTCATTTCTTAACAAATGTATACTTGTGTTTATCAATATGGTGACCTAACAAGTGGTATCAATCGCTAGAAGAGGGAATTCTTTTTGTTTTTGAATTTGTACGCATCAAATCCTTGGTTTTAATCTCGTTATTTTTGTAAAAAGTTCAAATCTTTTGCTTGGTTTTTGATTTCTAACACATCTTTACTTCTAAACTTGTGTTACAAATCATTACAAACAAAAAATTTCAACTTTTTCATCAATAATAAAAGATTCGAAACTTTGTACTATTTTTCGAGAACTTTCAAATTTTTTGAAAAATTGTAAAGTTTACAACTTTCTTTAAGATTTCATCATTTTAAAGCTAGTTATACAAGAATCTTGGATTAAAAACTCGTTCTTGGTGTGCTTTATTCAAAAACAAAATTTTAGCCTTTTATCGAGAACATAAGGACCCTAAACTTTCGAGAACACGAATTGTTGCTCCATAAGTGTTACCGTTGCTTACTCAGTGCTTTTCTCTCTTGTATAAGAAAGAAAACACTTCGACTCATTGGATATTTTCGTTATTGTATAATCTCGAAAAATTTGGACACTTTTTCGAAATCCCGAAAACTTTCGAGAACCTCACATATTTTTCGAAATCATATTCTGTTTTTGAAATCTTGTGAACTTTTCGAAATCATTTTCAATTTTTTCGAGAACACTTTTGATCTCCCTAGTTGCTGTCTTCTCGATAATTGTCTCATACCTTTCTCGATAATTTTCATTTTTTCGAGAACATTCTGAGTTATCGAGATCACACAAAACTTTCGAGATCACACCCAAAGTTTCGAGAACACTTGGATTTTAACTGCTTTTCGAGAATTTCAACATACTAAGTTTCGAGAACACACTTGTGCTAGTATTCGAGAATTGGCTTACCATCTATACCTTCTACAAGATCCATTCACACACAAGTCTTCAATCATGTCTCTACCACCGTACTACAACCTTCATCAACAACAACCATATCATCAATCACAACAGTATCGTCAGCAACAACCGTTTCAACAACAACTGTTTCAACATCAACAACCGTATCAACAACATCTCATGATGCACCAACATCAACAACAACAACCCTTCATCATGCAACAACCATCAATGCAACAAACACTTCCACCGTCAAAACAAACTCACTGGTTTGACCAAATGTGTGAAGTCATCACTACTCAACAATCACGACATGAAGCAGGATTACTTAATACACCCCCTATGCTCACACCCGGTAACTACGTTCAATGGGCAAGTCGATTCCTACGGTTTATTGAACTCAAGAAACCCCATGGCAAATACATGAGGAAAGTGATTATTGAAGGTCCTTTTGCATCACTAACTCAAACTGTAGCTGGTGATCCGAATGCTAACCCACCAAGACCTAACACTATAGCCCCTGTTCCTGACAATCAACTCTCTACTGAACAATTACTTCACAAAGAAGCAGATGAATATGCCATGATTTATATTCTTCAAGGAATACCAAATCCAATTTTTCAAAGTGTTGATGCTCAAAAGACAGCTAAGGCTATGTGGGAACACGTTCATCTCTTAATGGAAGGCACTCAATTGAATCAAGAGGACATGGAATCTACGCTTTATATGGAATACACACTACATGATTGAACCAATGGAATCACTTGAGTCATATTACCATCGCTTCACAAACATTATTAATGACCTTGATAGACATAATATCATCTTACCAAAGATTTCCATCAACACGAAGTTTCTTGGATGTCTCGGTCCTGATTGGCAGAAGTATGTGACGTTTGTTCACCAAGCAAAAAATCTTCATGATACACCATATGGTTTGTTGTATGATTACCTGAAGCACCATCAGCATGAAGTGGATANTTCCACCGTCAAAACAAACTCACTGGTTTGACCAAATGTGTGAAGTCATCACTACTCAACAATCACGACATGAAGCAGGATCACTTGATACACCCCCTATGCTCACACCCGGTAACTACGTTCAATGGGCAAGTCGATTCCTACAGTTTATTGAACTCAAGAAACCCCATGGCAAATACATGAGAAAAGTGATTATTGAAGGTCCTTTTGCATCACCAACTCAAACTGTAGCTTGTGATCCGAATGCTAACCCACCAAGACCTAACACTATAGCCCCTGTTCCTGACAATCAACTCTCTACAGAACAATTACTTCACAAAGAAGCAGATGAATATGCCATGATTTATATTATTCAAGGAATACCAAATCCAATTTTTCGAAGTGTTGATGCTCAAAAGACAGCTAAGGCTATGTGGGAACACGTTCATCTCTTAATGGAAGGCACTCAATTGAATCAAGAGGACATGGAATCTACGCTTTATATGGAATACACACTTCATGATTGAACCAATGGAATCACTTGAGTCATATTACCATTGCTTCACAAACATTATTAATGACCTTGACAGACATAATATCATCTTACCAAAGATTTCCATCAACACGAAGTTTCTTGGATGTCTCGGTCCTGATTGGCAGAAGTATGTGACGTTTGTTCGCCAAGCAAAAAATCTTCATGATACACCATATGGTTTGTTGTATGATTACCTGAAGCACCATCAGCATGAAGTGGATAAAGATAGAGCTCTTCGAGGAAACTACTCACCGCCTCAAACTCCAAATTCCTTAGCACTCGTTGCTCAATCCCATGTTGCTCCTCCACCATTGTCAAACCATGCTTATGTTCAAGAACAAAACTACTTCAACTACCATAATCAGAACCCATCTCCTCAAACATCTTCTTATGATTCTACACTGCAAAAACATGCAAATCAATTTGCCTCTTATGACAACCATGACACCTTGTACAACAACAATACTGCTAATGATGATGATGATGACGAGGACTTCAACAACTTGAATCAAGGAATTGCACTCTTTGCTCGGGCTTTTAGCAAATTCTCAAACAAGTCCAACAATCATCTTCGCACATCTTCAAATACAAGGAATCAAGCTGTTATTCAAGATGGTCGGGTTGAAATACAGAACCGTAATAGTGGAAGATTTGGCTCAAGCGGATATATGGGTAATTCAAGTAATGGACAAAGGTTTAACAACAATGAGGGATTTAGAAACAACACTGGCGCTCCTCAAAAGAAGGCTGAAGTTGTTGAAACTGGGAACAATGAATCTGGGAATACAGTCATTAGATGCTACAACTGCAATGGGATAGGTCACTTGGCAACTGTATGTCCCTCACCGAGAACTCAAGGCAGCAAGTATCACAAACAAGCATTACTTCTAGCTCTTAAAGATGAGGCACAGGGAAATGTCACTGCTAAGGATAACAGCTTCATGGCCAATGTCCAATCTGATGATGACATGGAAGATCTCGAAGCTAATGCTGCGGTTATGCTCATGGCAAACATGCAGGAACTCCATTTGAGCGATTCGGGCCCAGTGTATGACACTGACGGTCTGTCTCAGGTATCCAATTTTAACTCATGCCTGATACATGCAATTGCTTCCCCATCTGCATCTGCATCAGACAAGGAACAAGTTGTTCAAAATGACTCACTCTTATCTAATCAAGAAAATGATCAAATGAACACAGTAATTACATTTGATGATTCCATTGCTTTAACAATGAACGATAACAGTGATCAAATTGAACAACATGAACCTATGATTGATTCAGATTCAGTTCTTCGGACCTTAGTTATGACTAGTCAATCCCAGAACATTAAATGTCAAGCCCTTAATGCTGGATTAAAAGAAAAGAATGCATCATTAACTAGGGATCTTGAGTGCTTAAAAATACAACTTACAAACCTTCAAAAAAGAGAAAATCGGGAAAAAAGCTTTGAAGTTGCTTTTCAACAGTCTTATCTAAACGAAAAAGATTTCGAACATCAAATTTGATTGTTAACTGAATCTAACAACAACTTGACTTCCAAATTGGAACAACAAGCATTTGAACATAAGCAACAAATTGCACATCTCAATGAAGTAATTTTAGAAACTAAAAATGAGTTGTCCATTTGTCAAGCAGATTTCAAAGAACATAAACACATGTCAAGAGAAAAACTTAAGTCATATTTAGGTGAAATTGTTGAACTGGAACACAAACTTAAAGAGTTTCAAAATATTGTATATAAAACTGGTAATTCAATCACAACAATTCAAAAGTTCACTGTCACACGCACAAACAATGGACATGGCTTTGCCATTGGTAGTGACTTACCATGTTTTTTAAACAAAGCACTCAAAGAGATTCCGAAGTTATGTAGTGCAGAACAATCGTTTGATGATGAAATTGTGCGTACTGTTGTATATGATTGTGAGGAAGAAGAGGAACAAGAGGACGAGAGTCGATCCAAAATGAGCAATATTTTCTACAACACACCTTTTGATTACTTAACAATGCCTCACTTATATGAAACATTTGTTCCTTCAAATGATAAAACTGAAAAACCAGGGTCTATCTTAACAGTTCATGATTCTACTTTCCACGTTGGTCCTGTCAAACCAGTGGCGCAAATAAATGGTCCTTTACCAAGTGATGAAAAACTTCAACCTCTTCCTACAGGTTGCATGGTACTTCGGTATTTTGACACGTTCAAGGAAGATATTGAACTTTTAGAACAAGCGGTTGAACGAAACTCAAAAATAACAGTTTTCACTTTTATTTCCCCTCATGAGAAAGAAAAAGGGAAGTGTTTCAAAAACAATTTTTGCCTCTCATTCAACACTTGCGGTTATGCGCTAACCTCTGGGAACATGAACTTCAAAAGGAAGTTAAAACCATAATAAATGTTATTCAAGAAACTGAACAATCGATTTCAAAACAAAAACGTCGAAACAAATTTTTACAAAAAGAAGCTGATTGACTCTTGTAACATGTTCTTAGTGCTGATATAATATCTGTGATTATGAATTCTCTTTATGAATCTGGCACTTCTATGATTGTTGATGATCACTGTGATGATATTGAATTATTGTCTAAACAAATTGAGACATTAAAATGTGAAAATAAGAATCTTCGACAACACAACGATGATGTGCAAAACAACCTTTCAAATGAGATTTTCCAACTGAACAAAAAGCTTGAATGGTGTCAAAACCAAAGTCTTGATTTCGAACTGGAATTACAAAGTCTTAAAATTTCAACAACTTTTCAAAATGAAAATGAGCAACTAAAAAGTAAAATTTCAAAGTATGAAAAGGAAATTGCAGAAATGCAAGAAACTACAGACTATTGGCAAAAGAGTCGAGATAACTATCTTTAATCAAACAGAAAGCTTGAAAGTGAAATTCAAGACAAAAAGCACATCATCATTGAGTTAAAAGAGAAAATAAAAGAACTTGAAAAAGGAAAGTCTGCCAACACAAAAGTAGTTGCACCAGGAATGTACTCCTTAGACATAACCACAGTAGAACCAAACACTCAGAATTCTAACTTGGATCCCTCCACTTCTACAGGAATAGTTGCCACTCCTAGCATTAGTAGATCCAAGCGTAAACGTAACAAAAGGAAGAATAGGATTTTGCAACGTAAAAGAGAGACACTAGAAGCCTCTGAAGTAGAAGACCACCTTAGGACTTTGAATAAAACTCATCTTGCACCAGATTTAGATTCTGATTTGCCAAATTGTAATCCTAATCTATGTGTAACGAATGATGAATCTTTAAATGTTTCGAATGTTAATGCTTCATGTGTGTTTTGTCGTAATAGTATGTTATCTGGTGATCATTCTAAATGTGTGGCAAATTCTCTTTTATCTCGTCATAAGAAACGTACATCTGGCAGAAAAACTAGGCCCACTACTGCTTCTAAATCTGTGCTAGGACTTATGCCAAGTGTAGTTTCTACGAATGATGTAGTCACCCCTGTAGTTGCGAAAAATACTCCTAGGAACATGCCATCACTTAGCGAATTCACTAAGAAGAAAGCACGGTCTAGCTGGTATTGGCAACGTTGGTTACAAAGAACACATAACTTTAAATGGATTCCTAAAATTGTTAATCTGTGTGCTTCTAACTCAACGGAACCCGCAACTTCTTTGGGTTCCACCCTTACCATTGTTCCATCGTCATCTCCTTTGTGTGATGCAGGTGGTTCAAATTGTTCTCTGGATTGTTGATAGCGGATGCACCCGACACATGACAGGCAATCTAAAACTGTTACGAAACTTTGTCTCAAAGTTCATTGGTACTGTCAGATTCGGGAATGATCATTTCGCTGCTATTATGGGATATGGGGACTATGTCAGTGGGAATATTGAAATTAGTCGTGTGTATTACGTCGAAGGCCTCGGTCACAACCTCTTCTCAGTAGGTCAATTTTGTGATGGGGATTTGGAAGTCGCATTTCGGGAGAAAACTTGTTTTGTTCGTGATTTACAGGGAAATGATCTCATGTCAGGCACTCGTGGAAACAGTCTTTATACAATCTCAATGTCCGACATGATTGCTTCTTCTCCCATCTGTCTACTTTCAAAGGCTGAATCGACAAAATCCTGGTTATGGCACAAACACATGTCGCATCTCAAATTCAAAACTATGACTGATCTTGCTCGCCATAAACTAGTTGACGGTCTTCCAAGATTCAGATATGCAAAAGACACTTATGTCCCGCTTGTGAACAAGGTAAGAGCAAACGTGCACATCTCAGTTCAAAACCAGAACCTAGTACTGATCATGTTCTTCAACTTCTTCATATGGATTTGTGTGGCCCAATCCGAGTACAAACGATTAATGGGAAACGGTATATTCTTATGATTGTCAACGACTTCTCCAAATGGACTTGGGTCTACTTTCTTCGAAGCAAAGATCAAGCTCCAGCAATGATAATCACCTTTCTCACGAAAATTCAGGTCCAACTTCGCAACACAGTCAGAATAGTAAGAACGGATAATGGAACCGAATTTAAGAATCAAACTCTTCGTGATTATTTTGAGAAAGTTGGAATTCTACATCAAACATCGATTGCACGGACTCCCGAACAAAATGGAGTGGTCGAAAGACGTAACAGAACGTTAGTGGAAGCCGCACGAACGATGCTTATTAATTCTCAATTACCAGATTATCTATGGGCTGAAGCTGTCTCAACTGCATGTTACACCCAGAATCGTTGTATGATAAACAAACGTCACAAACTCACACCATATGAAATTGTTCACAAACGTAAGCCTAACATTCAACACTTTGATGTATTTGGAGCTCTATGCTACCCAAATAATGATCGTGATGATCTTGGAAAACTCAAAGCAAAGGCGGACATCGGTATCTTCATTGGATATTGTGAAAACTCAAAAGGATTTCGAATCTACAACCGTCGCACTAGGGAAATTCAGGAGACTATTCATGCTAATTTCGATGAGCTCACAGAGATGGCTTCTGAGCAAAACAGCTTAGGACCCGCAACCAACCATCTTAACTTTCCAGATTCTTCAGCTGAACCATTTTCATTAACTCGTAAAGAATTGGAAACGTTGTTTGCTCCTTTGTTCGATGACTCACTTGAGACACGTGCACCAGATGTATCCACTAGTTCCGCTGCTCAACCTGATAACATTCAAGTACCTGATACACCTGTTCCTACAACAACAACTGTAGAACCCGATGCACCTCTAACTGAATCACCAACAATAGATGAACAAACTGCTTCCAATACAGACAACCCAACTGAAGATCTGAATCAACCACAAGTACCCGAACCAGCAGATTATGATCCAAATGCATTCTTCAATCTGTTTGCTCCGACACCGAACCTTTCAGACATTGCTGAGTCGTCAACACGCAATTTGGAACCAACTAATATACAGCAGTTCCATAACCCTCACCCTTCAACACATTATTGGACTCGTGATCATCCAATCGTCAATATTATTGGACATCCAACGGCTCCAGTTATGACAAGACAAAAACTTCACTCCGATGCCGAACATTGCATTTATGCACTCACAGTTTGTCAAGATGAACCCAAAACATTAAGGAAGCTCTCACTTACGACAACTGGATTGAATCAATGCAAGAGGAACTCGATCAATTCAAACGCCTTGAAGTATGGGAATTAGTTGAGAGACCGGATGGAGTTTATGTCATTGGGCTAAAATGGATTTGGAAAAACAAGTTGGACGCAGAAGGCACGGTTATTCGTAATAAATCTTGTTTGGTAGCCAAAGGATACACTCAAGAAGAAGGAATTGATTTTGAGGAATCTTTTGCACCAGTGGCTAGACTTGAAGCTGTTCGAATATTTCTGGCATA
>LBNU01014208.1:118043-145317 GCA_014162995.1 Artemisia annua | reverse complement strand
GTTTCAAGGGAAAAACGTTTGCAAATAAAGTATGATACACTTGATGTTAATTTACATAAGCAAATAAAATCCTTAAACGCGGAAATTTCTGATTTGCAAAACCAACTTTCTAAACAAAAATCAGCTTATACCAATCTTGAAAAAGAATGGGATTAGTTGAAAAAGGACTTTGCAACGACAGAAGACAAGCTTTTGAATGAAATCCTTGAGTCACAAAAAATGGTCAAAAAGTTGGAAAATTGTTGGTAACAACAGGTCATTCGAGTCAAACACTTCATATGATTACAAATCAAACTGATCCGATTTACCATACAAAACATAAATTGGCTCTTGGTAACAAAACTCCTTGTCATCTCAAGAAAGCTCATGAAGCTCAGAATAGTTTGTATAATGGAAATGTGCTATATGTTAAACATGATCCTCCTTATGTGCGTGATTATGATGACACAATAGCTTTTGCTGAAGAGAGTCAAAATAAAATGAAACAAAAGAATCCAGATTTGAAACCAATTAATTACGATAAATGGAACAAAATTAATGGAATCACTTTTGTCCCTCAAAAACAAACACCAAATGTTTTCAAAACGTCAGTTGTTAAGAAAATGTTTTCTAAACCACAAGTTGTCTCTAAAAATCTTTCAAAACTGGAACAAATGTCGTCAGACAATCCTTTTAACACAAGTGAAACTAGAGACATTCTTGATGATGTGAAAAAGAGAATTAAAGTTCTTCAACAGATTGTTGAGTCAAAAAACACAATCAGTATTAACAATTGGCATTCGAGTTTTCATAAATAGCAGAAAAAGGTGTTTGAAACAGAAATTACAATCCCACTGTATAACATCAGTGTGAGAGTAATTCATCTTGAAAATGCTCTGATACCACTTGTAGGACCGTAAATCTATCAACTTTATCACAAATACAAGCACAATATGTAGTAAAGATGGTGACTTGATGATATATATGTATGTGTTTTAGAGTGATAAAGTTAGATGAAACTAGAGAGTATATTTCACATAAAACACACACTTACACACACAAGCACACCTTTTAAATGAAGGTTTAGGTGCCTTATATACTTCCTTACATAAGGCTTTCTATGGGCTTGGCTCATGGACTTGGGCTTTAGTGGATTTGATTACAAAAGACTAACAAACATAGATTATAACATATTAGCTTAGTCCATGAGCCCACTAACTTAGACTTATACATATTTCTAACATATGACACAAAGTTCTAATAATGAGAATGACCATCACTTCCTTTTATATTTCTTTATTGTTAACAGTTTCACCTCTGATTGGAGGTGTAATCGTTTGTAAGATTTCCATACAATCCTTCCATCATTGGTAGGTTGTTTCGGCCTCCATGGTCCATTGATGGGGTGTTTCGTTGGCGCGAGCTTTGAAAGGTGATAACCCTTCGATAAAAATTCTCTTAATGCTTCCATCTTGCCTTTCAGACCGTGAGATTTCCCTAGTGATCTTTCCGTATGTACCTTCGAGGTAGTTCTCTCGTTGGCTCTGATCCTTCGTGCTGCGAGAGGATGTTCATTCGACCGTTCTTTCTCGATGCCGAAAGAGCAGATTGTTGGATTTAGCTTTAGATTTATTCTCCTTAACTGCACAAAGGTTTCTTCGACATCACAAAGGAGGTCTTCTATTGTTTTGCTTTGCGTAACCAGGTATCCTCCATGAACTCCTAGGTTTATTCCTAGCTGTTTTTCGAAGACCCTTTCTATCAGCCTGTTGTATGTAGCCTCAGTATTCTCTAAACCGACGACATTCTTCTTAAACAGTAGGTACTTTTGCCTACGTGAAAGGCCGTCTTTGCTTCGTCTTCTTCTGCCATCTGTATCTGATGGCACCCTTTGTCTGCACTGAGGAAACATTCCCAACGAAATTCGGATGATGACCGTTGCTTTCCTATCGACAAGTGACTTTCTTTTCGGCAAGCTTTGTTGAGGTCTTCGAAGTTTACCCGTATCTTCCATTCTCCATCCCTCTGTTGGGTTGCAATTGGATTAGTGACCCATGGGGTGTTTTCGACTCTTCTGAGTATGCCTGTCTCCGTGAGTCTGCCAACTTCCTTTCGAATAACCATGCTCCGTTCAGGTGTCACATGGCGAATATTGCCATGCAAACACATCTTCATAGGCTTTGAGCAACTTTTCCAACCTTTTCTTGAAAATGGTCGGAAGTTGCCTTCCAATTACAACCTTTCGCTCGGGACAGGAGTTGTTTATCACAATATGTTCCTCAGCTTCCATACGCTTCGTTGTTTGTCTCGCGGATTCTTGGTTACGTCTTTCATCTCTCCGTCGGTTCTCCTCTATACTTTCTTCATCGTAGCTAGAGAAGATACTTCCGATGCCATGTTCTGTTTGGAACTTGACTGTAGCATGCACGGTGGAGACTACGATTCCCATCGTTTGCATGGCAGTTCTTCCAATCAGCATATTATAGGGGGATTGGGACCTTACGATGATAAAATTGAGGATCTCCGTCCTTGCCAGTCTCCCTTCTCCCAGTGTCACTTCCAGAGGTATTTCTCCTAGAGGCCATAAACGCTCACCTGAGAAACCTATCAGAGGGAACTTTGGCTTCACTTGTTTGGCTCTAATTGAAGGCTTGAGCTTCATGAGGCAATGTGCGTAGATTATTTCACAAGAACTTCCACAGTCCATATAGACTTTATCAATCTCCAGGTTTGAGACTACAACTTTAATGACTACCGGATCTTTAGAGAGAGGCCTTAGAGCTTCGGAAAGGAATGTTATCTCCTCTACTCTGGGTATCTCTCTTTCGGAGGCCCTCCTTTTTAAGTTGGAGGAGTCTCTGTGAACCATTAGAATGGGAGCCTCTTGCGGAGTGGTATCTTTTCCCAACTCTGTGTCGGTGACCTTCTCTTTGCCCTTCTTTATTCCCTTTACCAGATGTGTCAACTGTCCGGACCTTACTGCCTCTTCTATCTGTTTCTTTAACTCCCGACAGCTGTTTGTGTCATGGCCAAAGTCTTCGTGGAAGTAGCAATACTTAGTCGTATCCCTGTTCTTGCCCTTTCCCGTCATACGAGGGGGTGCCTCGAAAGCTTTCACAGCCTTTTCTGTGGCTAGAATTTCCCTTGGGGATTTCGTCAGGCTTCCCAGCAAACCATGATTCGGGCCTTTGCTATAAGGGGTAAACCTGCTATGGTTCTTGTTTTTGTTCTTCGACCCTTCCCATGAAGAGTACTTCGCGACCTTATTATTCTCCACCGGAGCCCCATTGGTAGATACTTCCTTCGCCTCTATCCAGGTGTACGTTCTTTCCATCAACCCCTTGTAAGTTGCCGGAAGGTCCGTGGATAGGAACTCCACAAGGTGGCGGTTCCGTAGGCCATGCACGAAACCGGAGATACGCTGCTCTTCGTGTAAGCCCAGGATTTGCAAGGTCTCGTCGGTATACCTTGTAACGAAGCTTCTCGTGCTTTGGTTTTCCTTTTGCTTGATGTTATGCACTGTGAGATGGGTCCTCGTAAACTTCTTTTGTTGGCTAAAGTGCGAACGGAACTTAGCCTTCAGATCGTCGAGGTTAACAATGTTGCCTGGTTTCTGTCCATTCCACCAGATATGGGCGGAATCTCGAAGGGTGTATGTAAACATGTGACAGGCTACGGGCATGGCCCACTTTTGCATTCTTATGGCTCCCTCGAATAAATGTATGAAGTTATCCGGATCTTCTTTTCCATCATAGGTGCCTATGTGTGAAGGCATCTTCAAACCATCGGGCAACGGATAGTCCTCAATCCACCTTACAAAAGGTGTCGCAGGACCCGTAGGCTCTGGGTATAGACAGTTGTAAGGTGGCATGTTCATGGGGACGGTGTTGTATGAATTATGAGAAAGAGGTACCCCCGAAGGGGTCTGATTAGGATAAGGTGGGTAAGGTGTCCCCATATTGACAGGATAGCTGTTGTACATAGTGTATGAGGGGTACACTATTGGCTGCCCGTAGGGCATAGTAGTTTGTGGGAACTGGTAGTTACTGGGTTGTGCATTTGTGGGAGGATAAAGGTTTTGAGGATAATTCGGAGTTTGAAATGGGGGATACATACCATTGGGAGGAAGGCTTCCTCCCGTGTTGAATGAAGACGGATAGCCTTCCACACTGGATGTGTGAGAAGGTTGTAGTGGAACCCCTGCTTCGGTTCTCCCCAGGTGTGCAGCTAGTAATGGAGGAAGGTTTACCTCCGGGCCTTCCCTTCGTTGGCTCCTCCCATTATAGCCTTCAGTCATAGTTCCCTCTCTCCTCGTGGGGGGTCTTTCA
This sequence comes from Artemisia annua, assembly GCA_014162995.1. NCBI lineage: Eukaryota > Viridiplantae > Streptophyta > Magnoliopsida > Asterales > Asteraceae > Artemisia > Artemisia annua. The sequence continues at coordinate 141,010 of LBNU01014208.1, read as the reverse complement.
GGAACCCCCTCAAAGCCAACAGACCTCCCTCTAGTCCTTCTACCAGCTGGGGACCCAAAGCGTAAGATCGGGTGAGTAGCCCCGGGAACCGAAGGCCTCGGCTCCATTTCTATCTCCTCGTCATACTCATCACTGGAGTACTCTAACTCCCTTCTCATCTCGGTGTTCCGAACTTGTCTCCTTCAAGCCCTTAGCAAAGATTCTAACTCTTCGTAGTTGGCCTTGACGAAGGCAGGGCTGATGACAGGTTCTGGGTTAGCTGATGTTGATGCATGGTGATTGGGTGTTGTTTCATGGTGAGATCGTGTGGTAAAGGTGGACGCCGTAATTGGCGGAAAGTTGTTAGCGTCGGTTACGGGTATTGGGGTTAGAGTCGAGAAACCCGGTGGGGATGTAACTTCTCTTTCTAGATTCATGCCGGAAAAGTAGTGAGTGTGTTTGACTGGTTATTAGCTTGGAATAACGAGACCAATTGTAGCGTGTCCCACGGATGGCGCCACTGATTGAACAATATTTTGCACGGCCAGACCTTCGATAGTGATCAAAGGATATAGGGGATGTTGTGATTGAGCCAAGCTTGTGTCTAACCTGAAAATAAGAAATACAAAGACACTACGTTAAGTGATTGCGCAGGGGTTGGGCCCTGTAAACCACCTCCGGCGTGTGAATAAGTATTTGGTATGGAAAGTTTAGTGAGAATATAGTAAAGTAGAGTTGTTAAGATTGCATACCAGACTTGTGGATCGTCCAAGCTATTTATAGGGGAGAAAAACAGCTTGGAGAGTGCTTACACCTTTTTCGGAGATCATGGGGGCGTCCCATGATAAATGGCAACCGCTAGGAGTTAGTGTCCCATTCCTCCTGGTTTAGCGGGAAAGCTAAGGAAGGAGATGAGACGTGGGTAAGACTTGGTCTTCCCCATGTTTGGACTTGGCATTGTTCCGTCCTTACATTTCACCGATGGATACCCCGAAGGGTTTAATCCTTCGACTGGCGAATTCCCATCTGGTAACTAATTCATTGATGACTTAGTTTTACGCCAATGAAAGTGTTAGGAGGCTAGCCAAAGCCTGCGATTATGCAGGTTTCGAACAGACCCGAAGGGGAGTCCTTCGACCTACTCGGAGGGTACATTATCACACATTTATGGAACTATCTTAGCACATTTATGGACTTGCAGAATGGCAGGCTAATACAAAGAGGTACATACACACCATATATCAATACAATCAAAATACACTATGTTGCATAAGATCAGCCAAAGAGAAAACATGACATACATCAAACAACTAAACTAAGGAAGCAACTAAACCAACAAGCTATCAAAGGCCTCTTAACCTAGCGGTATGTGAGTGGCTCAATAACCTAAAGGTTGTAGTTTCAAGTCTTGTTAGAGACATATGTGAGATAGGTGGTGTATGTGCAAACAATTACAAAAAAATAAAATAAAATAAAAAAATAAAAAATAAAAATAAAACTTCGAAAGAGAACCTCCAAACAGCCGCACACTAGCATCAGTGGTGTAGTTAACCGTGAATATGTTTGTGATGTAGTTAACCATTTGTGAATAGTTTAACTTATATAGTCAAATAAACTTATTGGGCAATTTCTGTTAGTTTGACTTATTTAGTCAAAGAAAGATGTTGGGGACCAATTTGTATAATGCTTTGTGTGTGTGTGTGTGTGTGTGTGTCTATATATATATATATATATATATATATATATATATATATATATATATATATATATATATATATATATATATATATATATATATATATATATATATATATATATATATATATATATATATATATATATATATATATATATATATATATATATATATTCAAACCAAATAAATCGTGGACCCGAATTAATGTTTACTGTTTATCATCATTAACACAATATTGATGAGACGAAAAGTGTTACGCTTTTAGGGGGTCATTTAATCCCTAATTCGTATAAATGTGATCAAATATTGCCCTAAATCGTTCCTTTTGTCATTTTAGGTACTTTTGAGAGGAATTCTGGAAAACATGCATATTCGGACGTTTTTGGAGCATAAAAGTGAAGAAAACGACAAAGTCTCAAAAGATGAAGATTTACAACCTGACGGCGTCAGAAGTCACAAGGTGACGCCGTCAGAAAGCCTTGACAAAAGAGTGGAAACCAATTATCAAATGACGGGCCAGAGGAAATTTTGGATTTAACACCTGACGCCGTCAGGTGTTAGGAAAAGTAGGCCGTCAGGAGTAAAGTTAAAGAGTGACGGCCCAGAAGGTTTTATAAGGTGACGGCGTCAGAAGTGGATCTAGGCCATCCGAGAAACCTAATGGCGGCGAGCTGACGGCGTCAGCCCTTATAACCTGACGCCGTCAGAGTGTAAAATCTATATATAGTTTTCTAATTTTCATTCATTAGTGTGGAACTTTGTGGAGAACTTTTAGGGCAAACCCTAAAGACGAATTTTCTGTACTTTTTAGGGTTTCCAACCCTTGGAACCCTCATGCTTAATTAAAGATAAGTCTTCACTTTAATTCAATCAATATGTCTATGTGTTGGTTGATTATCTCTTTTGCTTGTCTTTTAATTAACATGTGTAGCTAAATTCTCTAGTGTTTGCTTAGATCTAATGAAACCTAACTATTAATTATTGGTTGATTGGTGTGTGTTGTTGTTTGTTGGGATGATTGTTCCATCAATGTTAGGCTCAAGAAAACTGGCCAACCTCCTTTATGGTAACGTGCTTGAACGTCTTGGGAAACATGTAGCCAAGGCATACTAGGCTATTAAGGTAGTATTTAACGCATGAGCCACTGTTTACAACCCCTATGGTTGTGCCGTGCATGGCATAGGGCGAGATAAGAGCTCATAGAATTGGAGAGATATGTATGCCACTCCATGAGTTATTAGGAATACACCCTTCATCCACACAAGTAACACACATATCAATTAACCGGTAAAAGATAGTTAGGGAGTAATGAAATCTAAGTAAACACAATTTTCTCCATATTGTTTTCACAACCACAATAGTTTAGATATTTATTTTATTTTAATTTGCATAAGTAGTAAACTTGGGTTAGTTGACTAGCAACTAATTCCGCCCTTCCTCTAAAAACCGAGATTTTAATTGCTTTCAAAAAAATATAAAAATACAAAAAGAATCTTCCTTCCACCCTTAGACCTATTAGAGTAGCTTTTCTATCCTAACGAACACTATTCCCTGTGAGAGAACGATCAATCCCCCGTACTTACCACTATCCTATACTACATCGGTCAGGTACACTGCCTGGTGGGGTTGTAAGCCTCTTGAGATCCCTCGAGAGGTAAAACCTGTTGTAAGGTCACAAAACCACGCATCAAGTTTTTGGCGCCGCTGCCGGGGAATAGTTATTGTTTAGGTAGAATTTTTATTTCTTTAGGTCTACTCACTAGATTCCTTTCTAGTGAGATTTTTATTTTCTTTTTCTAGGATTTTCTTTAGTCTATCTTTTTCTTCGTGTTTTTGTTCGTAATCTTTACCATCCGCCATCATGGAAGGTGGTAACATCCTTGATCCCAACAACCTAATTCAACCAAACCACCCACCACAACCAAACCAACCTCCTAGACCCCGCACCTTAGGAGAGTATTCCCGACCTAGCCACCTTGGCTATCGAAACACCATTGAGCTCACTCAAGGAGCCAATGTCACTCCCTTGCGATCCGACACCATCCGGTTGGTGCAAAGCGGATGCGCATTCCATGGACTTCGTTCCGAAGATCCAAACCAACATCTCAAGGATTTCCTCAAAATCGTAGATTCCATAGACCTTGATGTTGCAACTCGAGAGACGACCCGATTGCGTCTCTTCCAATTCTCTCTACGGGACCAAGCTAGTCAATGGCTTGAGCGACTTCCCGCAGGATCCATCACCTCTTGGGACGATCTCACAACTCGTTTCCTTGCTCAATTTTTCCCACCGGGGAGAACTACCAAGCTAAGGAATGATATCTTGGCGTTCCAACAACGCCAAGGCGAAACCCTCTACGAGGCATGGACTCGATTCAAGGACTTACTCCAAAAAGTCCCTCATCATGGCATAGACCTTTGGCTCCAAGTCCAAATCTTCTATGACCACATCAATCTCCACACGAGGCAAACCATTGACCAAGCGGCCGGTGGCAAGCTACGTGATCTAAGTGCGGAACAATCATGGGATCTCCTAGAAGATCTTGCTCTATATGACAACGAAAGTTGGAATGATCCCCGTGATTTGAATAAAACGGTCAAGGCAATATCTTTGCCTTCGAATAATTCAAGCACTTCCGACCGTAGGATCATAGAACTTGAAGACCAAGTCAAGTTTCTCATGAAATCCTACGAAGCTCCTAAACCTTCAAGCCAAGTGAACAAAATCACTTCTTCGTGCGAATTATGTAGTGGTCCCCACGACACTCGTGATTGCATGGAACTCCCCGAACAAGCTTTTGCGGACTACGCATCCACGCGTACCGACGGAGCGGGAGATAAGTGGTACACTTTCAAACCCGAGCCAAACCCTTATGGAGATTCATACAACCCCTCATGGAAAAATCACCCCAACCTTAGGTGGAAGTCAAATCAAAACGCACCCCAAAACAATTCTTCCAACCCACCTAACCGGTTTCAACCCAACGGTAATTCCTCAAACCGTACTTTCAACAACAATCCTTCCAACAATTATGGTAGTACCAACAATTTTGAAGGATTGATGTCAAATTTTATGGCATCTCAAGAAGCTCGTATAGCTAAATTCACATCCGAGTTTAATCAACAACAAGTAGAGATGACCAATAAGATTGACAATTTGTTGAAAGCCCTCAACAACCAAGTGCTATCACCCCCACAAAAGGACGTTAGAAACACTAATAGCGGACCCTAAATCAAAGACCCTTCTTCATCCAAACATGTCCACTTCATCAACGTTGTGACCATTAGACCAATTGATAGGAGTGAGAATGATAGTGAATCAAAGGATGATGTTAAGGAAATAGAGGACGATAGGAAGATGGAAGAAGTAGTAGAAGAAGAAGACTTCTTCAATAAGTTACCAACTAGGGAGGAGCGAGCATATCATAAGAACCTATTCGATGACTCCGAGACCCCATACATCCTAGGTAACCCAATTTTCAAGGTGGGCGATCCATCTAATCTAAACATACCATGTAACATCGGGCATTTGCATATTTGGAAAGCGTACATTGACCCTAGATCACCCATTAACATCATGACTAGAGCTCAATACAATTTGATAATGAAAAGTCAACTAGGGTATAGAGTGTTTCCCGATAAGGGATGGATTAGTAACTTCACGAGAAGAGTTAAAGGATTACCGGTTTATGTAGGAAACTTTACCTATGTCACCGACTTTGTGATTGTAGAAGATATCCGCCCAATAATCGATGCAAGTGTGACCCAAGTAGTCTTAGGCAAACCATTTATCGAGGTCTCTAGAATGACTCATGAACCTTCCTTAGGGATAGTCACATTTAAGGATGAGACCGATGAGGTGAACTACCAAATGCCGTATAAGATAGAGCAATACCAACACTTGTCAAACGTTGAGAAGGAGCTCAAACAAGCGGTTTACTATAGGAATGATGAGGATAGACGTAGGGGAGTAGACTATGTCATGAAAAGGATTTTCGGTTTCTATAAGGATTGTTTGAACTTAGGGCCCGAATACAAAACCGGAAAAGAGGATGACTTAGGAACCGAGACCAACGACGAAGTCACGTAACGTACGGTGACTTTGAGTCTAGCTACAAGACTCGTAAATAAAGAAAAGCGCTTCTTGGGAGGCAACCCATGTTTTGTTTGTTTTTGTGTGTTTATTTGATTTTATTTGTTTCCGTATGTAAGTTATATTTCTTGTTATTGATTCATGCTTCAAACTAAATTGTGAAAATGCTTTATTTTGTTTTTAACTTCGTCTTAACTACATATAAAGGTATTTTGCAAAAGCTAAGTGTAAGGGAAATCTAAATCGGTTTATATAGAACGAATGAACATGAATCATAACAATGAAATTAACATACATATTAGTACTTGTTTGAGTCAAATGCTTGTATCGAGTCATAATGAATTTTTGCAGGAATTCCAGGAAGTAAGATCTAGTTTTTCCAGAATTTTTCCCGGAAACTTAACATGAGAATTCTGTCAGAACTTTCTGACGGCGTCAGGGTTAACACCTGACGGCGTCAGGTTATAATTTTCTGCAATTTTTGAAAGTTTTGTATTTTTCCGGAAACCTAAAAAGTTTTGTCAATTCTTTAACTTATAATCTCCAGGAATTCTGCAAAATATTCATTCCACAAGCATTATATCTTATTATGTAGATTTTACCGCCGATTTTACGCGAGGTTGGCCTTTATCTTTTTCAGGTTAACAGGTTATTTTGGACAAGAAGACGTTTATTATTTCGGAAGGGAAGCTTTGAACGTTCGTCTATCTTGGAAGAAGATCTAACCATGTTACATCACTATCCACAACAAACGATTCAGGGGAGTATTTGATTTCATTCTTTCATCTTATTTACTTTTACGTCTTTTATTTGAACATTGGGGACAATGTTCGGTTTAAGTGTAAGGGGGGTAAATGAAAGCACCGTTGAGAATATACTTACGCTTGATGTTTTGCTTTGTTTGATAGTAAATTTGTAATAAAACCAAGAGAAATGTTTGTTAGGGCAATTTTAGCGCCAATTTAAAATTTTTTACAACATTTAGAAGTGAAACCTTGATCTTAATGAGCGTCTCATGGATAGGAAATTGTATGACTAGCACAAAACCGTACCACTAAAAAATTTTCCACCCCAAATATGTGAGGTTCGCCCCTAGAATTGGTAGGAAAAGCATCCATCTTTGGTGCTATGATGTGAGTACCGGTAGTATTTAGATTCTAGAACTTGCGTTAGGACCATCTCAAATCCACAAGTGAGACTACATTCGTGTAGTTAAGATTTACTACATGATAAGAGGCATTAGGATTAACCCATTGTTTTACACCCGTATATTTGTTATAATTACATTGACTTCATTGGTCAAGTAATTCTCCCACACCCTTTGCGTTGTATCCATTTTTGGTACACGATACCCCTAGTACACCCCTCCGAGCCTATCCTTTCGTTTCGACCTTTGAGCATCTTACTCAAAGTGAGAATTTGTTTACACCCCACTAAATGTACACCCAAATCGCCTTAGCCTACCTTGTATGCACCCACCTTTGGTGCATTATTGTGAAAACATTTGTTAAACCCTTAGTTAATTATCCGGTCAATTACATGGTTGCTAAGTTAAGTCATATCCTTGTACATATTGTTTTGGGACGATTGGGACTCATGGGTAAAGTACTAGTGTAATGAAGTAATGGGGAAGAACAACATTATTACCCCCATACGTGCTAAATATTTAAAAAGTACTCCAAGTTTTTCGATTATCTTAATTCGAGTCATTAGAATAGTGATTGTAAAGTTATGTAAAGATTCAAGTGTAAGGGGAATGCAAATCCCCTATGATGTATTATTTTGGATGGTAGGGCAAGAGTGTATGAAAAAAAAATCGAAAAATCAAGAAAAATACAAAAAAATATGAAAAAGAAAGAAGAAAAACATACGGACTACCATCCCGTTTCCTTTTATGTTCCTTTTTAGTTTTTGTTATTTCATTTTTAGACTAAGATTGAGTCGAGTCTTGACTTAAGCAACGATGTAGAGTGCATGTATTTGATCATGATAATTAACTCGCCACCACTAAAATACCCTTTATTCCAACCAAACCGTGTTATCATATCCCTACACCTTACGTTACAACCCTTTATAAAGCCCTCTTTGATAGTTTATCTTAGGTGCTTACGCCTAGTGGAGGAGTAATTGATCCTTTCCCAAGCCTATGGTAATCTATTTGCTATGACAGGTAGTGAGTGTTATTTTCCGTTTCCATTTATGAGATATAAACTTTATGACATTTGAGAGATGTGAGAATCCAAACACTATTTGTGAGGTGCTAGTGTATGATTTCCGTGCTTGTTATGATTAGGGTCTAATAACTATTTGTTGTAATTACTTTTATATTCGTGTTAAATGACCCCTAACTCATATTTTGATTGGAATAAAAGCTCATTTGCTTGAGGACAAGCAAATCTCAAGTGTAAGGGTATTTGATGAGACGAAAAGTGTTACGCTTTTAGGGGGTCATTTAAGCCCTAATTCGTATAAATGTGATCAAATATTGCCCTAAATCGTTCCTTTTGTCATTTTAGGTACTTTTGAGAGGAATTCTGGAAAACATGCATATTCGGACGTTTTTGGAGCATAAAAGTGAAGAAAACGACAAAGTCTCAAAAGATGAAGATTTACAACCTGACGGCGTCAGAAGTCACAAGGTGACGCCGTCAGAAAGCCTTGACAAAAGAGTGGAAACCAATTATCAAATGACGGGCCAGAGGAAATTTTGGATTTAACACCTGACGCCGTCAGGTGTTAGGAAAAGTAGGCCGTCAGGAGTAAAGTTAAAGAGTGACGGCCCAGAAGGATTTATAAGGTGACGGCGTCAGAAGTGGATCTAGGCCATCCGAGAAACCTAATGGCGGCGAGCTGACGGCGTCAGCCCTTATAACCTGACGCCGTCAGAGTGTAAAATCTATATATAGTTTTCTAATTTTCATTCATTAGTGTGGAACTTTGTGGAGAACTTTTAGGGCAAACCCTAAAGACGAATTTTCTGTACTTTTTAGGGTTTCCAACCCTTGGAACCCTCATGCTTAATTAAAGATAAGTCTTCACTTTAATTCAATCAATATGTCTATGTGTTGGTTGATTATCTCTTTTGCTTGTCTTTTAATTAACATGTGTAGCTAAATTCTCTAGTGTTTGCTTAGATCTAATGAAACCTAACTATTAATTATTGGTTAATTGGTGTGTGTTGTTGTTTGTTGGGATGATTGTTCCATCAATGTTAGGCTCAAGAAAACTGGCCAACCTCCTTTATGGTAACGTGCTTGAACGTCTTGGGAAACATGTAGCCAAGGCATACTAGGCTATTAAGGTAGTATTTAACGCATGAGCCACTGTTTACAACCCCTATGGTTGTGCCGTGCATGGCATAGGGCGAGATAAGAGCTCATAGAATTGGAGAGATATGTATGCCACTCCATGAGTTATTAGGAATACACCCTTCATCCACACAAGTAACATACATATCAATTAACCGGTAAAAGATAGTTAGGGAGTAATGAAATCTAAGTAAACACAACTTTCTCCATATTGTTTTCACAACCACAATAGTTTAGATATTTATTTTATTTTAATTTGCATAAGTAGTAAACTTGGGTTAGTTGACTAGCAACTAATTCCGCCCTTCCTCTAAAAACCGAGATTTTAATTGCTTTCTAAAAAATATAAAAATATAAAAAAGAATCTTCCTTCCACCCTTAGACCTATTAGAGTAGCTTTTCTATCCTAACGAACACTATTCCCTGTGAGAGAACGATCAATCCCCCGTACTTACCACTATCCTATACTACATCGGTCAGGTACACTGCCTGGTGGGGTTGTAAGCCTCTTGAGATCCCTCGAGAGGTAAAACCTGTTGTAAGGTTACAAAACCACGCATCAAATACCATTTGTGTTAACCTTTTAGTCAAAACTAGATCACTCTGCAACACATTTGGATCATAAATATGAAGGAATCCACTTAAATTTGGATCATAAACAATCATAATCCTACTTAAGAAATAAATAACACAAATCAAAGTAGATAATTAAAAATACTTGAACCATTGTTGTGAAACCATAATGTACATAACCAACCATTAACAAAAGATATTGTTCATAAACATCTAACATAAACACCATCAACTACCAAAAACCCAAAAACTCAACTCACATTGACCAAAACCCAACAGGCCAATTTTGCAAGTAAACAGAAGAAAAGAAGAACACCCAACAGATGATCAAGTATTTCATCAGCTTATTTGCCCGTAACTGCTCAATGTTTGCCCTCTGATTTTCCTGGTTTGCCCACCTCTCCTCGTTGTTTGCCTTGTCCTCTTCATAGTCTGCCCTTTCTTGCTCTAACAAAAGGACATCTTCCAAAGTATCCCTAGTCCTAAGCAAGCCATGGATGATATCAAGTGATCTGGCACACATGGGCGGATCCACCCAACCTATGAAAGGGTAGTTCGAGTTCTGTAAATAAAAGAAATGTAAATGAAATGAAAACAGAGGCAAAGAAGTAAAATGTAACATTATTTTGTTTTGATCAAGAGTAAAACTTACGTAGGTCGGGCATGCATAGAATCGACGCCAAGGATTCCTGTTGGTCCATGATGTTCGGACCACAACTTGAAGACCGCAGGCACAAACAACCATTTTTTCGGATGTAGAAGTTGATGAACATTGATAGTTGGATAGTGTGAGAGAGAAATATAGATGATGAACAGTGACAGTTTATGCTTGTGCGAGAGAAAGGAAGGTAGGTGATGGTGTAGATGAGAAGCAAGGAGGGAACTAGCTGAGCCAACTAGTTAGGGACTATATGGGGAAGTGCTCAAACAGTGATTAACAATAACGAGTATCTGACAGTCGAAAGATAGGTGGAGCAGTGTAATGACGGATCTGCCCTTGACCCATCCCTTGACTAACGAGAAAGGCTAACGGTCGTTAGCCAAAAAGGACCAATCGTGCAATTATGAAAGAATATTGGGACTAAAAGTGAGATTTTTGAGAAAAAAAAAGACCAAAAGCACAAATTGGGCAGACTTTGAGGACTAGCTGTGTAATTTACTCTTATATCTATATAAAAATCTTTTCTAGTTCGCTACACAAAGAATAATGCAACTTTCCACTTTCCTACACAAAGAATAATGCACATGTTTATTATGAATGCTTGGTGTCAAATGGGTCGACCCGACCCGACCCGAACCCGATAAGGCCTTATAGGGTCGGGTTGATTCGGGTCCAAGTTAGCTTATCGGTTTATCGGGTCAACCCGATAGACCCGATAGTGTAATAGGGTCGGGTTAGGATCTTAATTAGTTTGTTCTCGAGATATATAATAACCAATTTAAAAATCTTTAATTTATGAGATGTTAAGGCATACTGCTCTTTTTTCTTATTTATAACATATAATTCTTTTACCTATAGCTTACGGTACGATATTGTTTTTCGCGTGCTGTACTTTATTTTCTTTTATCAGTAACTCATAAACATGATCTTTCTTAGATACCTTATATTATATACACTATACCGGAAGCACGCAACAGTAAGATCATATAAATGCAAATAAATTTGGTTCAATAATACTCGTATATTGTCGTGATACAACATATAACATTATAAAGCACTTGCTCCCAAGTCCAACATTTTCGTGATAACATTAAAATTTTTGTTGTTACTGGACTTACTTCTTTTTAACAAGCAACCCGATAACCCGATAGATCCAACCCGACAACTCGCAACCCGACAGACCCGAACCCGATATACCCGATATCTTATCGGGTCGGGTTGCGGGTTCATTTTTATTTTTTCAAAACCCGATAAACCCGACCTGATAACCCTCAAATCCGATCCGATAACCCGAATGACAACCTTAATTGTTACTACATAAAATATTTCTGCAAGTGCGAAAACCTTATGTATAACAAAGATTGTTCCGTTCTCTTTCTTTATTATATCTATATAAAAATCATTTCCAGTTTCCTACACAAAGAATAACGTACTTTTCTACTTTCCTACACAAAAAATAATGAACATGTTTATTATGAATGCTTATTACTACATAAAATATTGCAAATACCACAAAACGAGTATATTTGTAAAACAAGTAAACAAACATATACCACAAAAAATAATGAACATGTTTATTATGAATGCTTATGGTTCACTGAGAAGCTTGGGATGAGCTTGTGAAGTGGGCTTGGTCACCACTGAACCAGTGAAATGCTCAATGTGATTTTGAGAGTCACAAGCCACAAATCAATCTCACAACTTAAAAACTAGGGTTACAAAAGCTTGGATGATTTCAAATTTACTCAAACAAACTAAATTTAGCAAACACTTAAGCTTAAGCAATCTAAAATCACCAACAGTGGTGAACTTATGTGATAAGCAGTGAAAACTCAATAAGCAATTAAGCTAATACAAAACCACAGGCACAATAGCACAATGACAAGCAATTCTAAGTCAACTTATAACAACAACTTTGAGGACAAAAGTCACAAGGGACATGCAATTTGCAAACTCAGGAAACTGAGTTGCATACAGAATGAACAGTGGTGAAAGGGCCAATAGATGAGCCAAATTAAGCTAACTAACAGGCAACCAAGGATAAACTAAGTATGCAACCAACTAGACACCCCAGGTGGCTATCCAAAACAACAAAGATCAAACAGGTTGGTTAAGAAATGAGCATTGAGTGGTCTTGGAAAAGTTGGGTGAGACTGGGTGTACAGGGGAGGTTTTGGAAAAAGTGCTTAAAAGAGACAAGCAAATAAGCAGTTTAAGTAAGTCGAAATAAATAAACAAAAATATTTTAATAAAGATGAGCAACCAAAGTTTATTTTCCCAAAAGCACAAAAGGTGAAACCTAATATTGAAGCCTAGAGAAAATGAGCAATTTTATTCAAAAACTTTTTTCTGCGGAATTTGACTTTTTGATTTCTTGAAAACTTTGACTTTGGTGAGTTTTGATTGGGTCCTAGCTACTGAAAATGATGTATTAAGCTATAAGGAAACTAAATTAAGCTGTATTTACAACTAATAATCCTATATAATGATTATGAGACTTCAAAATCCAACAGTGAACTCATGAGATAAATCTAAACATGAGATTGACTTTTATTCAAAGAGTAACTGGTTTTTATGGTTTGCCTGAGTTATATTGACCTAATGCAAATTGTATCAACCAACAACAACCAAAATAACAAGCCTTAGCACACTTAAATAGTTTTAACCAAACACTATTTTATGAACTTAATTCCTGATTTTCAAATCAAAACAAGCAAACTGAACTAGAAACAGAATAGTAGCAATCTAATATGATCTAACACACATAAATAAGCATAAATTAACAAACAATAAACTGAGGAATACTAGAACTAGGGAAATGAGAAAGATTCTTACTTCATGCCATCCAAGCTAAACTGAAGTACCCAAGGACCAAAACACTTATCCTATAGCTTCCCAAGAAGCACTAAACCAAGGCCATCCATTATACACCCTGCTCCAGCTTTCTTCTTCTCTTCTTCACTGATTTTTTATTTTTTTATCTATTTAATGTGATTTTTTTTGGTATTTTTGGATAAGACTACTACACTGGTATTTATGTTTCTAAAAGCTTTCAGAAGCTTTCTGGGAGCTTAAGTGAGCTTATTGAGTCCATAACAACAACTATTAACAACATTCATACTATATTTGAATTTTGATCAAAGTTAAGCATAAACTGAATTTCAAAAGATAACTGGATTTGATTGATGAAACTGAATTTAGATTACAACTAAACACTTAGTACATTACTTATAACTGAAAATCACACTGGAAATTGACTAATTAGTAAAAACGACAATGAAAACTAAAATTAAAATCTACTGTGGTCTTCTTCCTTCTCTCTGTCTTTTATAGCTGCAAATTAGGGTTTAGTGGGACCCTCTGAGTCTTTCCCATTTCTTTCTTGAGCCATTGGATCATTTATAAGCAATCTGGACCATTGGTGAGTTTTGGCGCCAAAAAGGAAGGTGCAATTTGCACTATGGAGTTGCAACAGGGGTGGGTGGTGCATTTAATGCACCTTGGCTTGTTAGGTGGGTAGTGGAAGGGGCGGTAGGATGTGATGGAGATGGTGGGGGTGTGAAGTGATGTCTCTGCAAGTTGGGGTGGGGAAGAAGAGAGGGAAAGAGAAGCGTTTGACCAAGGTCAAACGGGGGTCTGGGTTGGGGGGTTTATTATAAAACGAGGGGTTGGGCTTGTGGGTTATTGGGCTTGCAAAGGAGAAAAGGGCCAAGGGAAATGGGGGTGTTAGTTTTTGGACTGGATTTGGGATTTGGATTTTTGGGGTTTTTGGGTTTATAGTAATTGGTGTCCGTTTGGTTTAGAATTTAACACAAGGACCAATTATGTAATTTGGTGAATTTTGAGGGGTGTGTTTTGGCATTGTTCCAAAGTTATTCCAAGGGCTAAACTTGCCAAGTGATGAATAGTACAAGGTCCTTTTTGATATTTTTCACTTTTTGAACTTCCAGGGACCATTTCTGCCAACTTTGAAACTTGAGGGACCAAACTTGTAATTTCACCAAACTTTTCACCCAATGATTATCTTTGCCAAAGTTTCATAATACAAGGACCATAATTGTTATTTTCCAAAAGATTTTAATCCCAGGGGCTATTTTTGACACTTTTGCAAAGTTCAGGGACTAAACTTGTAAACTTTTGAAACTTTTCATCAAAGGACTAATTATGACAACTTGTGATTTCTAAAGGACTTTGGTTGACTTTTCTTTCAAAATTTATGCTTAGGGACTAGATTTGACAATTTTTGAAAGTTGAGGGACTGAGACTGCCAATTGTGCAAACTTTGCTTGTTTTTCATTTGTTTTCAAACATTTTGCATCTAAAACATATAAAACACAACCCTGGGATATTTTCACTATTTTGATGCATTATTGGGTGTTTTTGGATGTTTTGGCAGTTCAGATTAGGTAAAAATGATGAGTATTTACACACTCATCACATCATCAACAACAACAACAAAAAATATACCCTTAATCTGTGATCTCCCACTAACGATACAACCGCTAGTCTACTTTGTATAACACCACCAAGAATCTTGAATAAAGAAACCTGAAATAAGCAATATTCGAAACATCAAAACAATCAAACAACCACCAAGCCTCCCTAAATAACTATATCTTGTTGCATAAAATAAACTCCCACGTTGAAGAATAATCATAAAACAAAAAACTGTGCGAACATACCTGTTTCCTAAAACTATTCCAAAGAAAGCTGAAAAATTCCTTTCATTAGGAACCACCAAAAAAATAGCCATGAGTCCTGCAAAATCACAACATATCAATCAAAGTTTATACAGCAAAACCAAAACTCTTAAAAAAATTGCAGGCCTAAACAAGAAACCAAGAAAATTGAACATGACAACCGTAACTCACAACTGTAATGATAAAGCAAGCAAAATGATGCGATTTACCCATCATTACCACCAAAACCCCCCAAACCTATTTCATGTAAAGTAAATTTTAACCACCCTAATTTTCTTACCCACGACCATTTTGTGTGCGTGCGTGTTTTCTATAAAAAACCACACAAATAAAACGCTAATCCCATATGTAAACAGTTCTATAATTGATAATGGAAAACATGTGTGCACCATGCAACGAACCATCACACTCTCTGATAATCAAGAACAAGCACCTAATTAGCTGCGGCAGCTTAGTGGAGAACCCACTAACAAACCCACTAAGCACATATTTTAATCATTTTAAGCCAACGGCTCGGCTCGGCGTGTGAAGTGTCAGCTCAAGCCGCGACTCCACACTGCACCCAAGCCGTCCCACTCCCTTAAGCCGACCTCCCACTCGGCGGCTCGGAATAGTGCGAACTCCTAAAACACTTTAATGAATGTTATATAGTATAATTTTTCATTGTGGATGAGAAAAAAGAGTTCCATCATAGTGGGTTGATGATGAGCCATTTATTTTCAAGAAGTTAAAACAAATTACTTTGATAATACTTGTTTAATTTCATAATATTATTTTTGTTCTTACCTTATAAACAAAATTCGTATCATATTTGATGATTAAATGTGTGCTTTTTCACTATAAACAGTTTTGACCTCCTATATTCACAACATTACTGTGTATCATTTATATTTTTACAGTATCGCATGTGCACCCTACTATCTTTTTACAAAATAGTTTGTTTTCAATTAAAATTTTCAACCTAAAAATCTCGTTATTTGTAAAGTTATTGTCATAAAACGCATATAGCTAAAAAAACATTACTCGCTAAAATTTTAATTACAGAATACCCGCCGTCACAACGCATGGATTTTGTCATAGTTAAAAGTAATGGAAATAGATAAATGGGTTGTTGTCTTCAAGATTTCTAACCACTTAAATGTTCTCAAGTTGATGAAAAAGGGTGAAAGAAAGTGAAAGTGATGAAATATAAAAAAGCTCATGTTCTCAGTTTTATTTAAAGTAGGAAATTGAAAGTAATTAAGTGAAAGTGGAAGGATTTTGCCTTTAAAACTTTCACCCTACTTTTAAGGTGAAACGCCACTTTATTTTCTCTCCATTTCTTTACTTCCTTTTTCTTTACTTCACTTTCACTTTCTTCTTAATTTTTTTGAGAACAAAGTGAGGTTCATTTTTAATTTATTCATTATGAAACTTTCTCCCCAAGTCCACAATATTGACAACTTTGCCCCGTATCCACACCATCACATCAAAACCGCAGCATTTTCCTATTTTCACAAATGAGAACCAACCATAAACCATAACAGCCAATAAAAATAGTAAAATATCATCAAGATAGTGATGTAAACAAACAAGACTTTTGGTTTCCTTAACACACTAGTATTCCAAAATCCAAAGTTTTCTTTGGAAGAAAGAAAGAAAGATAAACATTGCATTAAATAAACAAAAGGGCAATATAGTCAATCACCCAACACACACAACGCTTCTATATAAACACACACATATCTCCTCAACTAAACACACATTACATTTACATTAACATTTTCATTCGCGGCTCACGGCTACGCGATAATTAATCATCCATCCATCCAACAAACTTTTTTCTAATCCATCCTTCTGTTTATATAATCTAATCTAATCCATCATAAAATTATAAAAATTAAAATAAGAATCCCGTTTATAAAATTTATCACTATCTCGATATGGCTTCAATTGTCATTAAGGTTCGTATATATTTTTTTCAGTTTTTATTATAGTTTTGTTGTTTTTATTAATGCATGGTTTAATTTTGTTATGATCGGTTAATTTTTGTGATATTGTTGATGGTAATTGTGACTGATAATTAGCTAGGGTTAGTTTTTTTTATTGATAGTATCAGTTTTTACTGTGCTCAGTAATTTTTTGTGACTAAAACCTAATTTTATCTTTTTTATCTCACTTTTGGTGTTTAATTATTTTTATGATTGTTTGTTTGATTATTGATTATATTGGGTTAGGGTTTCATTGGATTGTGTTGAAGATGATCAGTACCAATTTTTACTGTTATCAGTAATTTTTTGTTACTAACAAAGCTAATTTTACTTTTTTATATGCATTTTTTTAAAATTATTATTTGGGTCTAAATTGAAATTATTTAGGCGTAATTATTAAAAAATGTTTGATTTTAGGCTTTTAGTAGATATTAATGTAAGTTAATAATTTTATGTGGTGCTTTGTTAAATTAAGCTAAAATTTTTGATAATGTTGTGATGTTTTAGTTTTTTTATGTGTACCTTTAATTTTGAATTATTTAGTGATTGATCGGGTTTTGTTTAACGGATTTTTAGTTTTTAGTTTTTACTATGTTTGGTTAAATTTGGGTAAAAATAATGATGTTATGTGATATATGTTTTGCAGGTTAAGTATGGTGAAACTCTTAGGCGCTTTACATCCTCTGTTAATGAAAACAAACTTGCTCTTGACATTGCTATGTTACGGGCCAAAATCCGCACTCTCTTCGCCTTCGATTCGAATGTTGAGTTTACTATGACTTATGTTGACGAAGACGGTGATTCTGTGACTCTTGCTGACGATGATGATGTTCGTGATGTTGTTCGTCAGTCTCTGAATCCGTTAAGGATTACTGTTACCTTAAACGGTAGCAATGGTAATGGCAATGGCAATGCTGGTGGGTCGAGCAGGGCTGCTGAGCCGGTTAGTCAGGCGTTGAATGCTGGGGTTTCTGAGATTTTGAAGTCTGTGAATGAACCGCTTCGTAAAGCTCTTGAGAGTGTGCCGGTTGAATTGGCGAATAAGGCGTCGTCTTCTGCTCCGGCGCTTGCTGAGCTTGTTGAGAAGATGAAGGCGGTTTACTTGAGCCAGATGTCTGCTTCTATGGCTAGACCAAATGTGAACACCGAGTCGTCGACTGTTAAGGAGAGTAAGGCTCCGGTGAGCAACACTGAAGCTGGTAGTTCAAGCTTGAAAAAGAAAGATAAGCATCGGAAGGGGACTGAAGGTGTGAAGTTTAGAGATGTCCATCCACCTAAAGGTGTGGATCTAAATGTTCCATATTTTGGGTATGAATCGTTCCAGACTCCATTCGATGCTACAAAGGGTGCTGGGGAAGGGTCTTCAGGAACCAACAAGAACACTGCTGATGGTGCTGAGACCAAGATGGACGAGGACATTAAAGGATCTTTGAATGAGCCTCTGCTGAGGTCTGCCACTCCTACTTCAGGTTCGCCTTTGGTTGATCATATGAATCAAATGAGGCAATACTGTCAGGACCGTATGGCGGCTCAGGCAGCTCAGGTGGCTCAAGTGGCTGCTGAATTTAAGAAAGTTGCTACTGATTCTGGCCGTTCCCCGAGCTGGTCTCAAGGGATGTTGAATTCTGCTAATCAATGCCCGTTTAGTGGGATGCCGTTACAGACCGACTCTGATTCCCATGGGCATCATCGTCATTCTCGTGGTCATCACTGGAAGAGACATGGTCTGGATAATAATGGCATTGGTACTATATTCCACAGGGGTGTTCGTTGTGATGGTTGTGGAGTTCATCCGATTACAGGACCTCGCTACAAGTCGAAAGTGTATGTATATTTGAATCTTTGTTGCTAATGTATTTATCCATCTGTAATTAGTAATTGCATTCTTATAATATATTTCCTTTCTTTTGCAGAAAGGATGATTATGACCTGTGCAGTGTTTGCTTTTCGGGAATGGGGACTGCTTCTGACTATGTCAGAATTGATCGTCCTATGCACGGTTTTAGGCATCATGTGCCTCCCTTTAAGGGGTTTTATGATCATGTATGTAACATCTTAATCCCTTATTACTTAAGTTATTTATATAGTGTTAATTTTGATATTCAGTTATTAACTCGTGTATTTTTTATTTCTTTGCGTTTTGCTAGTCTCTTCGCTTTCCACCCCCAACACTTCCTCATGCTTTGAGAGCTCCTGGGTCGAAGCTTCCTAGGTCTAAGCTTGACAGTCGATTCATTGTCGATGTCAATGTTCTCGATGGTACCGTCATGGCTCCATTTACCCCATTCACCAAAATTTGGAGGATGAGGAACAATGGTTCAATCACTTGGCCCCATGGCTCACAACTTCAGTGGATTGGTGGAGATCGGATAAGCAACACACTTTCTGTTGACGTTGAGGTTTGTAGCTATTATCCTTGATATCCTTCCTAGTTTTCATTTATTCATATTGCGCCCTTTAACTTTCATCCTTTCTCAGATCCCGGCTGATGGTCTGCCTATAGACAACGAGCTTGACGTTGCAGTTGACTTCACTGCTCCTGAACTTCCTGGCCGTTACGTTTCTTACTGGAGGATGGCAGCTCCTGGTGGACAGAAGTTTGGGCAACGGGTTTGGGTCTTGATCCAGGTGGATGCTGCAATGACTGACTTGGGTGAAACCTCATTTAATCTGAATTTACCACCTGTCATGACGAACCCTGAAGCAGCAAATCAGGTTCCTTCTGTTGATCACCTTCTTTCTGGGAAAAATTCTAGTGGTGTCATTAATTGGGAAGGCACATCCTCTGATTCACAGCCTAAGGATCATGAGCTGAATTTTCCCATTAATGACTCGTTGATTATCGATAATGGTGGTGTGTCGAGCCCTATGCCTGCTCTTTCTTCACCAGTTGAGCCTGTTACACCTGCTGTTTCATCCGTTTTCAACTCTACTCAAGTGGAAAACGCTTTGGCTTCTCTTCCATCTGGACCTGAAGTTTCATCGCGTTTATATCCAACAGTAGGGTTGGATACTGGTTCAGTCGAGCCGATTAATTATCCTACTGTTGACTATTCTGTGATGCCGCCGCCTGTTGTGTCTGAGTATGTTCCTTCTGTGCTGAAGGCTTATCCATCACCTCCGGTTATGGATAGTGGTGTTTCTTCTGGAGTGAATGCTACTCCATCACCATCGGTCCCAGTGGTGCAGACAACTGGTCCCAGTGCTCAAGAGGTGAGAGATGATCAGGAGGAGGCATTGGTAAAGGATTTGGCAGATATGGGATTTAAGCAGCTGGATCTGAACAAGGAAGTACTCAGGTTGAACAATTATGATCTCGAGAAGTCAATTGATTCTCTTTGCGGTGTTTCAGATTGGGATCCGATGCTTGATGAGCTCCAGGAAATGGTGAGTGATTATGGTTTTATATGGAGGTCACGTTTCTAACGGGTCAAAATGCTACTTATCACCTTGCTTTTTTGTTAAATCTGTTCTAAGCTTTTAATGTTTGTGGCTTATGTGATCTTTATATATTGATTATTGACAAGTTGTGTATCTGGTGGTAGGGCTTTGCTGATGATGAGACGAACAGGAGGCTTTTGAAGAAGAACAATGGCAGTATCAAGCGTGTGGTGATGGATCTCATCAATGGAGAGAAAGCTTAATCTCAGAAGTATGTCGGTGGAAGTTTGAATATCTTATCTATCTATAAATAAATAAAGTGCAAGGAAGACTTGGTGTGCGTCTTGTGGGTTTGCGTGTTTAAAAACTTGGTGTCGTGTCGTGTGAGTCTGTGTTTGAAGTTGCTGAATATGTTTAGCTTGGGTTTTATGGGTTGATGCTGTGTTGGCTATATAACCCTGGTCGTTGCTTTGTCCAACTTGGATGCTGTACGGTGTACGCATCCCCTATGTAATATGAGATGACATTTTAATATTTCTCTTGTTGGTCATGAGCTTGGCTTTCTTTTGTGCATATGTGATTATAGTATTGCTTTTGGCTACATTTACGTGGATCTTTGAATTTATATTCTAGCTAGTATGAGCATAGATTACATGCCAGGTTATGGGTCAATTACCCGAGACATGAGGGCGCCTGCTTCAGGTAGGTAATCATAGACTTAAAGGTGTGATAGGTGCATATCAAGTGTCGTTGTGGTTTTTTCTCACCATTCTCATTTTAGTTTTTCTTCTAATTTTATCTTAACTCTAAAGTCGCATAATAACAATTAGAATATTGCTAAAGTCTCCTACAATATTTTCTTACTAATCCTCCTACACACACAACAATGTTATATATATTGTTTTCACTCATTTTTAACTTTTTTTTTTTTTGTAATCCTATAATAAAATAAACTTTCAAGCTTAATATGCTTGTATAGAATATCGAACTTTAAAGTCTCGTTTATTAACTCAAGCTCGAGCTCGAAAGCTCGTTTACGATTATAAAAACTGTTCTAATGTTGAACTAAAGTTTATGTAACTTATAATAAAACACTAGTTTGCATTTGAAGCAAAAGAGTGTATAACAATCATACTTATATTTTTTATAATTTCAAGTAGATGTGGTTGTTTATAAAAAATGAAATGGGTCTTTGTTTTATAGTGTCCATCTCTCTTTACTTTTCTTATTATTTTCAATGTGGGATACTTTTCATCTTGTTTCTTTGATTAGGCAATATACAACTACTATACATAATTTTCAAAACATAAATTTTATATTGTTACATTTTCTATTATAATTATAATTCTTAATTAAAAATATGATATTTTTTTCGTTAACTTATGCTAACAAATTTACTAATTAAACTAAATAACAAAGTTAATACGCTTGATCTAATAATAGAAAAAAACAAAAAATTGATGGACAAAGAATAAAATAAATGATTAATTAAGGTTCATAAAGAACATATAATTGATATACTTGTATCATCTTGATTCTCTAGTATAGGTTTTACCTCTTTTTATATACATGGTTTTCGAGTGAGTATAGCCAAGTATATAATTTTGTAAGCTCGATTCATGAAATTGGTCGAGGAAATTTTGTTATTCGAGCTAGAGTCAAGATCATAAATTATTTAATAAGCTCAAGTAAATTATGAATTGTTTGAGTCATGAACCAAGTAAGTTATGTGTATGTGTATGTGTATGTGTATTGTGTATTTATGTATCTTCATGTGTCTCTTGTAAATGTATGTGTGTATCATATGTAAGAATGTATGTGTGTGTTTTTATGTATAAATGCTCATATGAGAGACATTGTATGTGTATACATAAACATGTTTTTATTGACATGTAATGGATTATAATCAATAAACCATTGTCATAAATATCTCAACTAGCTAACATGAATTAAACGAGTGTAAGAGTTAGTTAGTTCATAACTAAAATCAGAATAAGAGTTTCTACAAGAATATTACCGACAACAATCTCCGTGTTTCATCATCAGATTGATCGAATATGATAACGTTGTTTATGTTCTATTGTCTAAGAACCATGGATAATGTTGTTTATGTTATATCATTTAAGAACCATGAATCAACTGTTTTTAGCAACCTCACAATGAATTTATGCATATGCATATATATCAAATATGTGTCTTTATATGTAAATACTGGTCGGACTTATGTATTTCATATGTGTGTGTCCATACATATTTGGCTTCATACGGACGTGTCTATGCGTCTATACATATTTGAGTATCATATATATATATCACATGTGATAACACATATCTGAATTTCATCGTATGTGTCTTTTATGTGCGTAAGCGTGAAAATCATAGAAGGGGATCGTTTATATACAATATACATACATATGTTGTATTTATAATCACAAAAACCTCAATATAACTCTCAACATCACGTGAGTCATACGAGCGAGATTCGTTGAAATCATCTAATGATTCATAATTCTTATTTAGTGGTATTTATGATTGGATTTAAATCATTTATATATTTGATAAAGAGTTTATTAAACATATTAGTTACTTCTTTATAAAACACTTAA